>JALHCA010000605.1:0-41512 GCA_024340505.1 Tolypocladium nubicola | reverse complement strand
CGACATCGGCAAGGTGGTGTGGCTCGTGTGTGGCTGAATGTGGGGGGGTGCGTACGAATTGAGAGTTGGGTGCGTATTAATAGAGACTGTCTTATTATATGGCTAGTAGCACGTGGCGCAGTGTGGCGCGCAGCTATTCTGCCGGTCACGTGTGGGGGGGGAGCCCAAAAGGGGGGGGAAGCCAAAACCCCCCAGCCCGACTTAGTCGAATTGCGTGTTTGCTACTGCGAAAGCGGGGATAAGGTAACCCGATTGCCCGAATTAGGCGGGGGGATCACATGATAGTGCTTGGGTTGCCTTGGGTTGCTTGGGTTGCTTGGGTTGCGCTATTACTGCGTCAACCTACATCGCCATATCTTAAGAAGCGGCAAGCCAAACCATTCTACAAAGTCGCCAACTAGAATCTCTCTACGCCGAAAATTTCCTAATAATACAAGCTGCTACTTACCCGCCTTTAAGAGATATAGATATTACGAGATGAGCGTGGTTAGACCTTCGTCTCCTTCTATTTGCGCATTATTGACTGTTTGACTAGTATAGCGACGATATTCCACGAGGAATTGTCTATGACAAGGCGCCGGCGGCAATCGAAGCAAGGAGCACGATCCACCTACAGGTTGTTCGGGCGCCAGCCCAAGTATTTGACGGACACACGCGAAAATGGGGAAGCTGGTCGCAAGGAACTGGCCAGACGTCTGGGACGGTCGAACCAGGATGGTATATTGAGCTTCTTCCTCCGGGGGCGATTATTATTACAGATCCATGACTTCTTTCCAAAGAGCTATCTATTTGGACCTAAGCTCAGACAGGAGCTCCTCCAATTGAAATAAGCTGTGCATCAGAGTATTATACTTCTGTATGAATTCCAACCCTTGCCGCCTTCCTAGCTTCACTTTCACTTCATAGTCTCCGGATATGTCCACGTCCGCAGTCATACATATAGTACGAGAGGCTCCTATGTCCGTTTCCACACTATAAGCCAAGGAGCTGTATGAGAGCTCCTGGAGTTCTGCGAATGCATCGGACAGGTTTTGACGGAGCAATCCCATATTGTTGAAGGTGGTGTGATAGAAGTCGTCAAATTGTTCCGAAGCAAAATCACGTAAAGTGCCTGGGTTGACCTCTCTTAGGTTGGCTACCATGTATCCCAAAAGCTTGGATTTCATGGCTTTGCATAACCCTTCCGGAGGCTTGTGTTTTGAAGCGCGGGGTCGCACTTCTAGCAGGTTGCTCATCTCGATGTCGGCTGCGTTTGCCAACCCAGCATCGGACGTGGAAGATTTGCTCAGAGACACGTCACACCTGTCTCCTCTTGGCGGCAGCAAAGCTACCGGCACATGCCGGTGCTCCAATTGTTGATTGTCGTTCAGGGGGCTCTCCGCATGTGGTTGACCTGCTGGCTGTGCGAGTCGCTGCGCAATACCAGGAAGCTGGCGTTTACTGGGCATCTCTTGAATGCCCAGCTCAGTAGCTTCGCCTAGGCCGCTGAGAGTTGCATCGCGCGCCACATCCGCAATCGGCGGTGTCAATGACCACTGTTGCTGGCTAGGATCGGGCAACTGATGGTTTTCCAGATATACCCTCCCATACCATGTTCCATCGGTCGAAACCTGGGATGTCGCTGTTGGATACTCGTCTGTCTGTGTTTGCTCGCATATATTCAGCCGTTGTCGTTTCCTTGGCTTCTCCAGACTGTCCTCCAACGACATTCCCAAGCGGGCATCGGCAATGCCTGGAATTGTGGATACATCTGTGCTGCGAAGCGTCGCTCTAGGAGAGCTTTGCAATACCTTCGCTAGTTGATCATCAGACATTTGGCGCAGCTCTTTGATGATCTTTTGCGTGTATTCGTTCTTAGTCTTGTCGTCTGTCTCGTGATGTATCCGTCGTTGATGGGCAATATACGCGGCCGGCTTCCTAAAAACCTCGAAGCAATACACGCATACTTCTGGCTTGTCGCAAGTGGCATCTGCGTCGGGTATGTCAGCATGAAAGCCACCCTAGTAGATAAGTTAAAATACAAACGTATATGTATGAAGTGCCTCTTGAGCGCCTGACCCTTCTGGAACGGTCCTTTCGTGCAGCCCTCATAGGGGCAGCGTGTATTCCCCTTTACCTCCAGCTTTGATGCCCGACTTCTGTCATTCTCCAATTCGTCGTCGTCCGATTCAGTGGGGCCATTGGTATGCTCCAGGAATTCCTTGAGTTTGGTGGGCCGTTCGGTGGTCTCGAGAGTCATCATGCTGGCTGGAGGAAGTTCGTCTGATAGTAGAACTGATAGTTGATACTCGGCAAATAGAGGTCGGTCTGTGTTTAATGCCAGGTCGGAGGAGGGGGTTCAGTGTTTATGTAGGCTCACCTGCTGCCATTATGTCGGATTTTAGAACCGCCGGGCCCGTGTTTAAGCGCCGAACACATCCCTGTATCATCTCGCTACCATCAAATCCTCGTAGAGCCTCGCTGGCATGTTCATTGAATAGCTGTTATTTCAACGAGGCCACAATCCTCTACTCGGCACAAGCCTAACAGTCGAGGCAATCTCACGGAGAAAGGCCACTGACATGCAGCAAATGCCACGCACAAGGGCATATAATGAGATCTCTCTATCTTGCAGACTGCAGACTACGGCGGCGCCGGTAGTAGGGGAATTGCGGTATAACGACTCACGAGCTATCTATCTATCATAGACATACTATAGCAAGAGAGAATTAGTATAAGCCACAGCCTCGCGGTAGTATTAAGCCTCCACGATACTGCAAAGACAAATGATGCCTCAATTAGAAGCAAATGACCAAACTCTATGTAACAGTAACGGGCTCAACAGGGCAGACGAAGAAAGAGATGATAGCGTATCTTGACTGGGATAAGGCAGAAGGCACCCGCCTTGATGCCCGAAAGCTAATGAGATATTTGTATAGCGCTTCTCAAGCAAGTGAGTTGTTGGCGAGATCTGGAGAGCATGCAAGAAGGACATTGAAGAGCAGCAGGCACTGTATTCAGCTTGATAGGCCAGGGCCGCGGCTGTGAGGTTATCACTAGCCCACCGTATATTGGGGCAGCTCGAATACACATTCCTTCTTCTCCCATTATCATTAGCTGCCTCTCAGTACCTCGCAATATCTAGGTTAACACTATATATCCCCGAATAGTAGTAGACTTCTCGCCATTTGATCAAGGACTTGATTATCTAAACGGAACTCAATGCCGTAGTTGGTATGGCCATCACTGCTAACTACGAAAGAGAGGCACTGCATAGCCACGGTGCACCTAGAGGATTTGAGAGAAAATGGAACTATTACATTCTCGTGGGCTTCTGTTGGTTAGCGGGTTGGCTTCGAAATCCCGGGTGGCAAGACTCTCAGTTGATGAAACTGGCTCGGTTAAGCTTAAGCGGCTGAAGCCGTATGACCTAAATATCTCTCCAGTATAGTCCGTCCTTTTTTTTCTTATTTTAAAAACGATCCCAAAGATGAGGCGAAATCATGAGGTAACTAGCACGCAGCTAGCAGCTGTCATAGTATTAAGCTTCCCGGGAATACTCTTCGCCCACGGAGCTACAGCACATTGACGCAGGTTAGGTAATTCGTTTTAGGAAGGTTAATAGTCGAATTGCCTATATACCGCTTTTTTTATCTATTACTGCCGCCGCAGAGGCGCGCGGCGTTTGCAGTTTAGCAATAGCCTCACCTTCACAGGCGTATGCATACATACATTTGTGGTGGCAGCCCTCTAAAATCGTACGGGCCGCATTCACCTATGGGTCCAGAATTACGTATAGAGTAACTACAGATTGAGCTCCCTTCTCCCTCTGCGGCGCTGCATCTTAGTGCACAACCACCACGTGACGTTTGGAGGCGAACCCAATCGCGGACGCGGGGTATCAGCCTAACCTTGGCCACTCCTCGTCAACGTCGTAAGAAGGGCAGACATGTTCGATTCATTCCATCAATTCTTCCCGCTAGGAGCTATCGACGAGCTTCGAGATGACGCTGAATCGGTAATGCTTATATCGCCAATCAAGAATTCGAAGCCACACGACCGAACAGGGGCCAATGCCCCGCAGAATACGGTAAGAATTCTCCTGCCCAACTACGCTTGATAGATTTTAGGGTACTAACACTGGCATTAAGGATAACAAGCTAATGGTCCTACACAACTACGGGTTCCCAGAAGCATGTAAGAACTACGCGGACATTTGTCAGCAGATATTAGTAGGTAGTTACAATCACCTGCCTTCCTAGTCAAGTAACTTAGTCTTCTAGCATGAGCCGCTTGAAAGATGTTTCAGAGAGCAAGGCTTGCAAGCCAGGGACCTCCATGCGCCGTTCTATCGTGTCGCAGCGCGGCTTGATGCGAACGCCTCACTGCGACCAACGGATGGATATGCCAACATCCTACTTCCTGCGTTCCATCAGCCATTAGATGTAGTGCTGGAGGTGCAAGATAAATCTCTTGAAGGCAACGTTTTGCTCTATGTTGAGAGGTGGCTGCCAAACATGGCATTGTATCTTTACGATAAGGGTCTCCTTGTGAAGGGTGGTAGCATTCGCTATGTGCATCTCCTCTATGATGTAGTGCCTACAGGCACATCCAGGCTCACGGATAAAGCACTCCCTCCTTGACTAAGTGGCAGCCCTAAAAGAGAATGTATACGCAAAGGGCTACACATGCGTGTTAATTGGTTCTGCTAGCGGGATAGGAAGGATGAAGGTACCTTAGCCGGTTACCGAGATTAGCGTGTATAAGATTGGGTATAGAGACATTTCGTGAGTCCCATTGTCTTTCGGGACGGTACGCAGATACCATGACTTGTCGCACTATATAGGACATAGCATTGCTATGCCTACACGTTACGCAAGTAGAAAGAAAGGAGGGAGCTTCTAGGTATGAGAAGCTAAAATACAACGAGTAGCGGGACGGGGAGATGCATACCATGCCACGGAAGTTCATAGGCACGAAGGCCTAGGTACTGCGCGAGCGAAATGAGCAGCCAAGCTCCTCGCCGTACAGCGCTCATATAGTCGTTGAGAAGCTTGTCCTCTAGCTTTGCTATGGAGCCATTCTGCCAGAAGCAAGCCCTTATACCATTCAATGCAATATTCTTTAGCTCATCATGTTCCAGCGTGTATAGCAACTCCTTCGACTCGAATTCCCGTATTGAGACGTCTGCCGTGGCGATAGCAACGATCTTGAGGAACTCGGCGTCTGCTTCGGCTCCGATCTGGTTCAAGTGCTCTATACGCTGTACGTATGCTTCAAATATGTCCTTTAAGCTTGCCGTGGGTGTAATTCCGTCTAGTGTAAGGCGTTGTCTCAGCTCTTCAACCTTTTCCGGTGACGATATCTCGCTATTCCAGTCCTCTTCACCCTGTGGCATTTTGCGGAGGAAGGAGGTTACTCGGCGTTGGACATCCGTACCCAGGGGAGGAGAGAAACTCATATTTTCTGGCTCATGCATGTTGGTCACCGCCCATGTCTGTTCAAAGAGGATGTATCCCATGAAATGCGCCATTTAGTCCGGAGCAAACTGGGGCTGCCAAGACCGGGGTTGTACGGAGCTCTCACCCCCGCACGCTAAGCCGGTTAGAGATACAACGTGACGACGAATCTAGAAAATATTCCGTACATTAGACGTGGCTAACGGAGTCGGAGACATCAGGGGTTGAACCGGATCGACCTCAGAGTCGATGACCGGAAACGACAAGCGAAGCCTATATAATCTAATAGCAAGCGTATATCTCAGTGTCATGGCCTCGCCGCTTTTGCGCTCGCCTAGCGTCGGGACGGCCCGTCACCCGCTCCATCTCGACCAGCGGCCGGCACTCGCGTCGTTGCCGCAGAGGGGCGAACTACTCGCGCCACCGGGCGACGGCGGGTCCAAAATGTCGTAGCTGACGTCGGAGCTGTGCGTGAGCAGCATCTCGAGCGTAATGGGGCAGAGGCGTTTCGCCTTCGTTGGAAAAGTCGGTGATGACCTGCTTGCCTGGGAGCTCCGGCGTAACGGACGACAAGTCGCCGGTCAGCAGGCCCCATTCGACGCACCGCAGGAGGCCGAGGCTAGGTACGGCACGTCGTCGAGCCGACCGAGCACCTTGTCGTCGACGAGGCGACCCTATACAGGTCGTGCCTGGGAGCATTCATGGACCTCGAGTATAGCCTGGTATTGGATCCGTTGACGAGGCTTTCAGTGACGACCGATCATGTCTTGCAGTACGGACCAAGTAACACATGCGCCGGCGAACGTCCGGACGGCGCTCCAGGCAGGCGAAGGGTGGCGATGGCATTGCCCTACTTCGACTTGGGTGATCGCACCCCCGTCTCACAAGCGCTGCGGCCAGAGTGGCTAATCGCAGAAGTTTGAGGGCAGGTATTGTTACAAACAGTGAAGCTGTTCATGATTCTAGAGGGCTTTGGCTATACCAAACGTGCCATATAAACGCATCGCGCTGACGGGAAATGGGGTTCCACCTACGACCAATCAGCATTTGGCTGGACGACCTCGGCGTCGCTGCCAAAGGTCGCGTCACGGTCCGTAACCTTCCATTCTAAATATATTTCCAGCGACCAAACATAAAACGCTGCACCTCGCCGACCACCGAACATGTCACGCTCTCGGCGATGCATATGTCCCCAAGCACACCATATGATCGGCCGATTGACCACGACTCACGCAAACGCTTACGTCCATCGTGCTCACATTCGTCGCGACACGCTGACGCGGCGCATCAACCATCAAAGAAACGAAGACTAAGCCATCCGGAGCTACCTCCCTGGAGGTTCTGGGAGAACCTATCCAAGCAGCACGTTACAAGAAACGCGTTACGAGCGTTGGATAGCACTGGCGACCGCCCTCTCAACTCGACACTGAGACGGAGCCAACACCTTGCTGCTCGTCGGGTGTCTGAGTCGGCGAGCGACCAGCAACCAGCTGAAGATTTCCTCCGCAGCTGCTCATCGACATCTTTGAGACGTATCCGGCGTTTTGCGTCACACGGTGGCCCAGATCTCAGGGACTTGAGAGGGGTAAGCGTGTGCCCGTACGCGCACTATCAAAGCTGACCGCTCACAGTACCATTTCACAGGGCCGATATACAAGGTGAGCTCGCGAGAGTCAAGTCTCGGCCGTCGAAAGAGAGGTTCTCGGTCTCCCGTCAAGAGCAGCGGGACCCCAAACACGACCACAACAAAGAGCACGGGACCGTACGATAGTAACTTTCAACAACACCTGACCAATTATAGAGTCTTTCCCGCTCGATATACCTATCCTGACGGCAAGGATCTACCGCGACCCGATAATGTGGACGAAATTAAGCAAGTTCTCGGACAACCCAGGCCCTCGCTTTCCCCCTCGCAATTCTCTGAGGGTGCGTTCGAGTCGTTCCAGGACGCAGATGCACATGCTGCCAAAGGGGCGCAGGTCGTGGCAAGAGTCATTCCGATTATTGAAGGCAAATTGGATGATCCCAGGTGTGCCGCAGGCCAGATACCATTTAGGAATCTCGACCACTTGACTGATGGCTCGCTTGTGCCTGGGAACCCGGATCTATACTACGGAGCGCGTCCTGAACAGCTCCGACTGGAGATATGCGATGAGCTTAGCGGTCATGTCGTACCTTCAACCCAGGACAATCTCCCTTTAGCACCAAACTTCCTTCTACACGTCAAAGGCCCTGATGGATCTCTGTCAGTCGCATCTCGACAGGCCTGCTACGACGGTGCACTTGGAGCAAGAGGAATCCACAGCCTGCAGTCGTATAAGCGGTCAGAGCCACGATATGACAATAAGGCTTACACGCTCACGTCAATATACCACGGTGGTACTCTCAAGATATACACGAGTCATACAATACCACCATCTGCCTCCGATGAACGACCTGGCTTCGTCATGACACAGCTTCAAGCGTTTGCCTTGACCAGCGATCTCGATACCTTCCGCCGAGGGGCTGCTGCGTACCGGAATGGCCGAGACTGGGCAAAGCAACAAAGGAACGAAATGATCAAACAGGCAAACGAGAGGGCAGCTGGAAATAAAACCACTGCGTCTCAAGGTGGTGGTCTGGGGTTGAGTTTCGCAAGTGGCGCCTCAGCTGGCGGGACGATTGTCGACAGCCAAGAAACTGTCCTATATCCAGGTTCCAGCATCCCACCCTCCTATGACTCTGAGACCTCGGCAGACGAGCTGTCTCTAGACGTCCGAGGATCACGACCTATGAAACGCACCAAGTCACGTTCCCCGCGGAAGAAGCCATAGAATGTAAAGTCAAAAGCTTCCAGACAGTCCAGCTAGCTTACTGTACTGGTGACTATGTGGAGGCTTAATGGTGGCCTCCTTTAGTCGAGGAGTTGGAATCTGTGAAAAGTCTATCGCTACATTTCTTCCTCGGCATTACCTCCTAGTTCATGGCAGCAACGAGGAGACAACTGCGTCCCATGATGTGCGGGCACTTACGGGGAGTCAATCGAGCATACTCCTCAACGGAATTGTCGATTGGTGTCATTTCATTAGTCTCAAAATCCATCCCAGAAGGACTGCTTTGCGGGTCGTAAGCGCTGTGAGGCGCCACGTGACCGTCGGGCTACGGTCACGACTGCATCCTCAACCAGTGACTTTCGTCCTTGCGAAGCAGACCCTCCCTCCTCAAGGTTGGCGACCCGAACTGAAGGCTGCTACCTCTCTCATCTTTTGGGCGACCGAGCGTCCGGAAAACGAAAATTTCGCATTCGCCAATGCATAGTCGACTGGCTCACTCTATTTCCAAGTTGGACTTCGAGGCAAGTTGGTCCACTTTCACCTTGGCAGAACACAGCAATTGGCCTTTCCCTTCATCGTATCGTAGTTCGTGCGATCGCTGCGTTTCCATATCCCTACTCAAACTGACCAATTTCAGCCTGTCGGCAATCTATATCGAATCATCGTGGGAGAGACTACTCATTATCACCACCTTCCATCTCTTACGGCCTTCTTGAACGGCTGCAATGTCCGCGAAACAGGTCCAAGAGGAAGGATACATTGCGACAACGTTTGAGAGAAAATATTACCATCTTGGGAGCGTCATCAAGAGAAGCCTGCGTCCTAGTGAGTTTCGCACCGGATATCGTGGTCTTCATGTCCCTCGCCTCGGCAAGGAACGGCTCATGAACGAAGCCGAATCTTTACAATTCATTCAACAGCACACTGATACCCCAGTCCCAACTGTGTACTGCCACTTCGAGGACGACGGGGCATACTACTTGATCACGGAATACATCGAAGGCGTGAGCATGTCCGAACTCCCAGAGGGACAAAAAGCTGTTGTGCGCGAAGAGCTTGAGATCCAGCGAGCGAAACTCAAGACTTTGAAGTCCTGTCGTCTCGGCGGACCATCAGGAACTGTAATTCCTCCATATAGAGTTCTGCGACGTACAGAGACAGACAGCTGGTATCCACGGCCCTCGAGTCATGACGAATATGTCTTCTGCCACAACGATCTATCGCAGCAAAATGTCATCGTCTGCCCGGAAACGCACAAAATAAGAGCAGTCATTGATTGGGAATATGCTGGCTTCTTCCCGCCTCGCTTTGAATACCCATTCTACAATAGACTTGGCCCTTCGTCAGCTATCAACGTTGAAGTCGATGACTCGCTCGATTTACTTCGGTTTCTCCATTCCGAAGAAGCAGAATGCGTGAACAAAGATAGAGGGTCTTGTTGATGTGGCACAGGGTCTCTTTGCTTATGGGGAAGTTGTTTAGTCATATCGATATTGTTCCAAGCACATTTAATTCTAGTTCCGCCCAGCCGACTTCGCCCAACTCATCCGCTGATTGTGGAGGGCATGGTGGATTCAGGAGCTGCCGAGGATCGGATGAAATATGTATTGGAGAGCAGTGGCTGACCAGCCAATCGGTAGGTTTTTATTGCTAGAAGCCTTTGGCAGAAACAGCGTGGGGAACTGTCGTCCATATGTCGCGCCACCCGTGTTGTGACGCAAAATGGTGCAACTGGCGTTGCGGTAAGCCCGTAGGTTATCTGCCGATTGGTGGCGTGGTTGCTCTGTTGCCCTCGCAAAGCATCTACCTCAGGTGATGCACAATGATCGATAATAAATACTATAATAACCGGAGTAGCTAATTTATTACACTCGTTAACTTTAACCAATGCTTCCCGACCTCCTCACCGCCCCAGAAATTGCTTAGCACTCCCCTCGATTTCCTGGCGCCTGAAGTTGCAGTCGGACTCGCAGCTGGTCCCGCGAGTGATTTTTGGGCTCTCGGATGCTGCATATTTCGCCTTCGGTCTGGAGAAGGCCCTTTCTCGAGCCCCTTTGATGTCACCTGTCCAGCGAATCTGATGAGCTATATCGTCCATACTCTGGGGGAAGACATGCCGCGTAGTTGGCAAGACAGTATCTTGTGGGACCCTCGGGGGTATCCGACAAAGGATGCTAGCAAGAGGAAGCCACATGAGTAGCGGTGGGAAGGTGACGAATGGTCATTGCGAGATATGGTCAATAACATATGGGATGAACCGAATGACCGTATTGTCCAGACCGACACCCCAAAGCCGGGGCGGGAGTGGCGTGAGCAGAGCACTAACCCTTTCCCTCCCACTTCTCAGATTTGGTGTGGAACCCAAAGGCCTTAAGGTAGACAATACCTATATATCCCGGTATAAGGACGAGTGGAACAGTTTGCTGGAGGCACTACCCAAGATTCCAGGACACGAAGCTACTTTGCTCTACGACCTCTTATCAAAGTTCTGAGTTTCAAGGTTCCGTACTGAAGTAGGATTCTGGACTAGAGGGCGAAGGAGGACAGCGCCAACAGCCCGGAAGCCAGGCCTGCAAGATCTGCCATGAGATTGAGGAGGAACTGAGTGTCGACGGAATAAGACTCGAGGTTGGGAGCCGTGTGGTGTTGTCGCCACATTAGGCACATGGATGGCTAACATAAGTAAGGCAAGGGGTGCGAGGGGCATTGTCTTTGGCTCTCCGTAATTACCCTTTCAGTATCACCGTCAGAGACAGTTGAAGAACATGCTTGGCGTGGCAGGATGTATGCTATTAATGCTGGCTGCCAGCAAGGATTCCTACAGATTACCACAATAACGGCGCCATATCTTTTTGTCAGCATGCCTATCCTGATATAGAATCTCGTAACACAAGTCTGCAAAATGGCGCGGAGAATTCCGCGAGAGGTAGCTCTTAGTTCTACGTGGCACTCTTCAACCGGGGGTCGGGCCGCTTTATACATGCACGGAAGTAGGCATGGCTGCTTGTACGGACCACTGCAATGGGAGATGGATCCTTAGGCCGTCACCTTCAAAAGGGATATGCCGCGTTTCATGTCTATAGTAAAGATGTACAAAGTACCTCACCCGCTATTCCTACAAAGATGGCGCTTTGTCGGGGCTGGTCTCTTCGACACGAGTGTCCATTTTGGGAGACAAGCCCGGCCCCCGAAGTGGATCGCCGTGAGCCACGGAGCCAAATCACGGAACAAGCTCCAATACACCCCATGGCGCCGAGCCGGCTGAGGGTACGCCCAAGCAATATTCTGTCGTTACGAATATCCCGAATAGCATACCTTGCCGTTGAACATCGCGCCTGAGGATGTTTGGAGCGTCAGTCTCTCGACGCTGAGCAGTGGCGCCTGCAAGTCGGTGAGCCAGAGAGAGAGCAAGCTACCATTGGCTCCGTGTTTCGGAAGGATGCGAGTTGGGTGCAAGATGGTGTGTGTAGATGATTGTCGGAGATGGATGGCTCGGTGATGGACATACCGCAATCCTCATCCCTCATATTGGACGGGACGTGGTTCCGGGCGTGGACTTGGCGCGGATTGCCTCCGCAGTGGGACCGAGATCGGATGGACTCCCGCGCCATCTCTAGTACTCCTGCCGAAGGCCAGCACTTAGACCTCTGGTGCGCATGTCAATACTTGTCTTCTTCCTGTCTACTGCCATGTTGACATGAGCGGGGGTAATTGCCGGAATGGAGGGTTCACGGAAGCAAACAATAGCCGTCGTTGGCCTCGGTAAGACACTGGCAGGACTGCTGGCTCCCAACTCCAGGGCCGCATTCTGACGCGACTCGACCCCAGGGGCCATGGGCATTGTCGGCGTCAAAAACTTGCTCGAAGAAGGCTTTGAAGTCACGGGCTTTGATCGCAGCGGCTACGTCGGCGGGCTCTGGCACTTTACTGAGGACGAGGACACGTTGAGTGTCTTGGAGTGTGAGTCTACCTGTTCGCCGATTGATGGTCCAAGCAGACACTGACTTTGCGACAGCAACACAGACCAACGTATCCAGCGATAAAGTAGGCCTGCGGCTTTCTCACGGTACGTTCAGTTTGTTGACCAGTTCTAGGGATGCTACACCGATTTTCCATTCCCCAAAGGTAGGCACACAACCCTGCCCCTCGAACCGCGATGTTGCTGCTCACGCAAAGACAGGGACGGCAGCGCACTGCTCCGCGAGACAGGTTGAGGAATACATCAAAAGCTATGTGGACCACTTTGACCTCCGACGGCACTTTAGGCTCAACACGAGCGTGGAGCGCATTTGCCGGGAAGACGATGACGGACGGTGGAGGTTGGATATAAAGGGTCGGCCGTCGGAGCTGTTCGACAAGGTCCTCCTTGCAACGGGGCCCCATGTCAAACCCACGATGCCAAAGATTGAGGGGTCCGAGTCGTTTGCGGGAAGGATCATCCACTCCAAGGCATTCAAAAGGTTCGCAGCTCGATCTACGACGGCCGCGGTTTCGACTGACAGCTGACAGACCTGCTGCGTTTGCCGGAATGAGGGTGGTTGTCCTGGGCCTGGGCAACACAGGCGGCGACATATGCGATGCCTTGATCGGCCACGCCTCGAGCATCTATGTGTCGCATAATCACGGCGCCGTGGTTGTATGTCGGGCATCTCGCTGTGGACTGTGCACATCAATTGGTCCGCTGACAGTGAGCAGACGCCGCGCGAGATCAACGGAGTCCCTTTGACACATAGGCTGTCACGGCGATTCTTCATGATACAAGGCATCCTGGACGACTGGTTCCCCCGGCTCTCCGACTGGCTGTCCAACAGGATGGCGAGGAAGTTTATGAGAAAGTTGCTAGGGCCAATCGACCCGGCATGGCGTCTACAGCCCGAGCCGTCGGTCAGGATAAGCACGCCGGTGATATCGGAGACGCTCATACCCAACCTGCGGTCGGAAGCCGTCAGGTCCGTCCCTGGCATACGCAGGGTTTGTGGCCCGCGGGAAGTCGAGCTGAGGGATGGCCAGCGGCTAGAAGCCGATGCGATCATTTGCTGCACCGGGTACGAGAACAGCTTCGATGTCCTCGAGCCGCGATTTGATCCCGCGACCGACCCTCCCCAAGCCTGGCTTGACGCCCCCGGATCCAAGGGCCGGGCCCTGCCGCGTCTATACCGCAATATCTTTTCTCTCGAGGCCCCAGACTCGCTAGCCTTCCTGGGCTGCGCGTGGTTCGTCTCAGGGGCGTTTTGCCTCGCCGACATCACCAGCATGTGCATCGCACAGGTGTGGGCGGGCAACTCTGCACTCCCAGGACGAGCAGAGATGGACCGGTGGGTGTGTCGACAGGAACAGAGGATCTGTGGCATGGCGCATCGCGGGACGCCGATACCTGCGTCTGTGCATCAGCGGGAATGGCTCGTCTGGGCGGACGAGACGGCGGGGATGGGCATGGAGGAGCATCTGGGCTGGGGGTGGACGGGGTGGACGTTCTGGTGGAGGGACCGGCGGTTATACAAGATGCTGATGGATGGGGTGTTGGCTTCGGCGTCTTGGAGGGTCTTTGAGGGCAGGAGGAGGCCGTGGCCAGGGGCGAGGGCAGAGCTCGAGAGGTTGAACGGCATCCACCGGGAGGGGACAAAGGACGAGTAGTGAGGCTGTCGCGACTCGTGAGAAGTCCAGGCTCTTTGATGAAGCTTCTTGAGAATAGGTGGCTGTATCTGCCCGGTGCTTCTTTGCGCAAGGCACGGGTGACGGAACCGATATCGAGCCGGTCCCGTATTCCGGAAGTGATGCCTGCCCGGTTGTTGCCCTCTTGGCCATCACCTGCATATCATGGCCAACAGCTATGTCCACCGTCGAGCATCCGATATCGACAGCCCCCAATGCAGCCCAGTCAGGTGCAGAGCTACATCTGCGGGCCGCATGCTGCACGCGTCGTCGGGGCCCGAAGCTGGCGCGGGCGCGCTGTCTGCAGGTGTAGGGTAGCATGGGGGAGGGGACTGGCGGGGGCTTCGGGAGCTCCAGGGACTCGCGATCCACCCTGCGCCACTCCGAAACCCCTGTCCAACAGCGCAACCTCTAAAATCGTTTGCAAGCATGACCTTTTGCATCGCGGCGGGGACTAACAACGGCTCGTTTGCACCCGCCTACATAAGAGCAAGGGCTCCGACCGAGCAGGTGCGCGAGCCAAGGGTCTCGGGGCGTCTCGTCGGCAACAGAGCCTCGCACCAGCACGTCGAGTATAAAACCTCTCCTGCGGACGCACGACTGGTGCTGATGGCTGCGCGTCGACAATTCCCTCAGCCATTCTCAACGCTCGGGGGGAAACGACCTTGAGCAGCGCCCTGGCCGCCCTCTCCGGACGCATCTCCATCCTTCGGTCGCCTTGAGACAGGTTTGAAACAGCGTATCGCGCCGCGGAAAATCACTCGACATGGAGACGCAAGACATCACGCCACGTGGCGGACAGGGTATCATCACCGCCTGTCTACAACGGTCTGCGGTGCTGGCTGTCGTGGCTGCCGTGCTCGCCATCGTCGTCATCAAAAGAGCACTGCGTGGAGGGCCTCCGCGCGGAGCATCTCCCTCGCCCGGCAGAACCGATGGCAAGCAAGCTCCGCCAAGGGTCCCGTTCTGGCTCCCCTTCTTTGGCCACGCGCCGCAGATGCTCGTCAACGCGGATGGCTTCCTGGCCAGACTCCGCGACCGATACTACTCCGAAGGCGCGTTCTCGCTGCGCCTGTTCGGCAAGCTTCACCACTTCGTCCACGCCCCCGCGCTGGCCAACTCGCTGCTCAACCGGCCGCGGACGTCTGCAGAGGGGGTCTCGGGCAGTCTGCTGGTGTCCAACTTTTCGTTCAGCAAACGAGACCAGGAGCAGTATGCCGGCGTGGCGCAGGAAGCCAAGACGCAGTTCAAATACCTGCTCGCCGAGCCTGGCCTGACCGAGCTCGTCGACGCGACGGCGACGCACCTCGGCCGAAACATTGCGGACTTTGTCACGTTCAACTCCTATCCGGCGGATCAGATGGAGTGGGAGAGGCTTGCAGGCGCCGAGGTGGTGGAAGGCCCCCAGGGCGAGAGTTTCGTCGAGGCCGACTTGATGGGGCTGACCAAGAACTTCATCGCGAAGACGGCAAACTGCGCGCTGTACGGCACCGATTTCGTCGAAAACTTCCCCGACATGTGGCAGTTGATGTGGGCTTTTGACGAGGCGTTCCTGCTCCTGGCCGCCAACGTTCCCGCCTGGATACCGTGGCCCAAACTCCAACGTGCGAGGAACGCGCGGCGAAGGATGCTCTCGTACACGTACGAGTTCAACGTCGCCATGGATAAGTATTTTGAGGGGCAGGATGCAGGCGTCAGGTGGCAAGATCTGGACAACGTGAGCGCCGTGGTCAAGGCCAGGCTCGAGACGTTCCGCAGGCACGGACTATCGCTGCAGGCTCGAGCCGGGTGCGACCTCGGTTTATCCTGGGCCATGAACGCCAACGCCAACCAGCTCGTTCCGTGGATGCTGTTCGAGCTGTACAGAGACCCCGTGCTGCTCGAGCAGGTCCGGGAAGAGATGGCCCCCCACGTCCGGGCGGTGCAGCCTCCGAATGACTTCGGCGAGGCCATCTGGCTGGCGCCGACCCTGGAGAGCCTAGACTTGGACGGCTTGCTGACCAAGTGCCCGCTTCTCAAGGCGACATATCTCGAAACGCTGCGAGTATACACGGGGACATGGACGATGCGGTGGCTGGCCGAGGACGTGGTGCTGGACGACAGGGACAAAAAGGAGCCGTATCTACTGCAGAAGGGCACGTACGCTCACGTCCTTCAGGATCTGCATCAGTTCGACCCGGAGTACTTTCCCAACCCCACCGAGTGGCATCACGAGAGGCATCTGAAGGAGCAAGTGGACGAAAAGGGGCAAAAGTCGCTGGTGGCGGACATGGGCACCATGCGGCCATACGGTAAGCAACTGCTGTCGCATTTGGAGCGTGAAAAAGAGCTAACCATGGTTCGTTTAGGCGGAGGGCCAGGGATGTGCAAGGGAAGAGCCTTTGCGCTGCGAGAAATGCTTCTCTACTCGGCCATCATCATCTCCTTCTACGACATGCAGCCGCCGAACGGGCAGACCTGGGAAGAGCCCAAGACTTACAAGCTGGGGGCAACGAGGCACCCCAAAAAGGACGTCAAGGTCTGGATCAAACGGAGGGTGCTTCCGAACGCGACGGAGGCGAGGAGTTGATGGGGCGAAGGGCTGTACAAGTAGTTGGGTTTCTGTATTGCATGAACGGAGTGCGGTGGCAGCGGACGCGCAGCATGATGATGGCAGGAAGCCGATTTGGTTCCCTGTGCCCTTTACAATGATCGAGAGGCGATCGTGCAAGTTGAGGGCCTTACCTTTGCCGTGCTTTGTACACACGGCTCGGGCTGAGCGGCGGGTGAGGTAACTATCACATATTATACATTATTCATTTTAAAAAAGTGAACTTGATAAGGGCTTGTCGAGTTCTCGCCCGACTGCCGCCCGCGACCCTGCAGTAGAGAGCATTTGATGGTGCAAAAGCGAACGTTCGCTTTCTCCACGCCCTTGGCAGCGACTAGCCGCACATTGAACAGTAACCCGCGCAAACCAGAGAGACTAGAGACATGCAGTCGTCTGCATTGCGTCCACGGAATTCAGGGCCGACGGGTACGGATCCACCAAACGATAGGGATGCCAGACAGCATTACCAATGAAGCCCGACTCAGCCTGCAACAATCATCAGCTGAAGGTAGATAGAAGAGTGATTCTGCTTACCAGCGACGACTACTCCAGGCATCGAAGACGGCAGTGAAGGACCATTGCGTCATACCGCCCAGACTTTCCAGACCTTTAACTTGATGGCCCCCAGTGGGAAGAGACACGAACGTCTCTCTGTGAAGACTTATGCCCCTCTTCCGGAGATCCTCTTCATATTGTCTCCCGTCTTCGACCTTTTGCAAAACGAGTGCTCGCGGCTCGCGCCCGCTAGACGATGAGAAAAACGACGACACTCGACTATCGCGATTACCACCGTGACGGTACCTGTCAAGGTTATTGGCGTAGACCGCGATGCACTTGTCCGGGCGGAGGAGGCTGTGGGCGATGCAAAACTTGTTCATATCCTTTACGGTGTTATGCCATAGCTTCGCGAGGGGATGCGAATGAGCAGGCCGCCTGCTATAGAGCTGTGGGTATGCTGCCTTGATTTCAGAGACGAGTGCGTCCTGCATCTTATCAGTTGCCGAATAGAGAGAAATGTACCCTTCGCCGTAGCAGGCATGGGTGATGTCCAAGCCGCTTGTCCAAGCCGGCGGGACAAACATCTCTGCCGGGACGGTTCGGCACCACTCCCAGTCAATGATGGCCACGAAATTCCTATCCGAATCGACAAGGATGTTGGACGGCAGCAAGTCACCATGAATCAGGTAATAGGGTCCGTGGTTGTTCTCAGGCCTCACCCAGTCAATCACAGATGATCGGAAATTGTGCAAATCGTATAGGTCATTCTGCGCATCGTCTTTCGTGAACACGGCATGCCGCGACTTGATCCAGTCGTTGAACGCCAGCCCGGTCAGCGCGTAGGAGTAGTCGACCGTAGAGTCGTAGGTGCGGCCTGGCGGGATGATCTCAGACGGCTGATGGCCAGCGAGTTCCTGCTCGGAAATCGTGCTCTGTAGAGGTCGCTGATCGCCAAAGGTCCACGAAACGTCTTCCTCGTCCAAGGTGAAGGATCCGATCCGATCAAAAGGCAGTTGGTGGAGCTCGAGAAACAACCTTGCAAGTTGCCTCAAGATATGGTCTCGGTAGCCCTTGTTATGCACATCCTGAATTGACAGCTGCTGCGCATCTATGTATTCGATCAACATGTAGGGAACGCCGATCGGATTTTCGGCGGTGGTCGAGTATCCGTATAATTTCGGTATTCGAATTGAAGTCTTGGCGGAGATGAACCTTGCAGACGTGATGTTAACGATGACACGGTCTGATGCGCCAGTGTACAACCCACTTCATGGTAGCAATTTCACTTCGTAGCTTCTCTTCGGGCCATCCGAGACGAGGGATCAAGGGTATCCGCACTACCAAACGATCCCGAACCCTAGTGCTGTTTTCGGCCGGGGCTGTCCCATCGCCGTCGACTTCTTCCAAGAAATAGCACAGGTTGAAGCTGCCAGTCTTTGCGTCGAAGATCCGGAAGTTGTTTCCATGGCGGATTGCGGATGCAGTTGCACAGATACGGTCCTGTCGCTTATTGATATCATCAATAAAAACAGTCACGGCCTCCAAGACTTGTTGGGCCTGTATCTGATCGAGACGCATGGCAGACAATAGTTGATGGCATTGAAAGCTATGTCGGCGATAAAGCGCACTCTCGCGAGAAACTTTTGCGTGAATGCATGCAGGAGAGTGCAGGAGTGTTTGTCGTGCTTTGCGATGTGTGACGGGACTGCGATCGCACAGTACGAAGTACTAACGGACTAGAAATCTGACGCCATTGGCTGGGTATCTTTGCTCACCACCATCCAGGCCCAGCGCGAACGCACGCGACCGCGCACCTTGAGAGCTACAAGAGCAGACGACGACCCCCTCGACGACGCCTGTCTCGTCCGTGATCGATTCGAAACCTCCTTGTTGCACGCAACTATCGCTGCCGACTTTCTCGACGCGGTCCCGCCCCCGCGTTCCGTCCATCTGCCGACTGCGAACAACCCACAACCCACTCCCGAGACCACACAATGCTCCCCCGAGCTGCATCGCGACAATGATTCCACGATTGCTATCTCGGCCGTCGCTGCTGTGCCCTCGGTGCAGCTTCGCAAAGGCCCACAGCCGTCCGTCATGGCTCCCGCGACGGCCACTCGCGGCGGCGCAACCCCTGCGCACATCGGCCGCCTCGCGACGTGAACAAGCACCGAGCGGGCCTGGCCAACCGCTGAAGCCGAGTGCGATACTGCCGAAAGCCGCGCCGACGGCCGCGAAGCCAGCAAATACAAAGGCTGCGGGCGGCGATCCCCTCGCCGGCGTCGAGAAGTCGGCCACGGAGCAGCGCAAGGCGGACTGGGCCATCATGAAGGAGATGTCGCGCTACCTCTGGCCAAAGGACAACCTCGGCACCAAGTTCCGCGTCGGCCTCGCGGTGGCGCTGCTGATCGGGGCGAAGCTGTTGAACGTGCAGGTGCCGTTCTACTTCAAGAGCATCGTCGACTCGATGAACATCGACATCGCGGCCGTGGGCGGCACGGCCACGACAATTGCTGGGAGCATGATCCTCGCGTATGGCGCCGCCAGGGTTGGCGCCACGGTGTTCCAGGAGCTGCGCAACGCCGTCTTTGCGTCTGTCGCGCAAAAGGCCATCCGAAGGGTGGCGCGCAATGTCTTTGACCACCTGCTTCGCCTCGATCTGAGCTTCCACCTCTCCAAGCAGACGGGCGGCTTGACGCGCGCCATCGACAGGGGAACCAAGGGCATCAGCTTCCTGCTGACGAGCATGGTGTTTCACATCCTGCCCACTGCTCTCGAGATCGGCATGGTCTGCGGTATCCTCACCTGGCAATACGGCGCCAAGTTCGCCGCCGTCACTGCGCTGACCATGGTGGGATACACGGCATTCACCATCTGGACGACGGCTTGGAGGACCAAGTTCCGGAGGCAGGCAAACGCCGCCGATAACAAGGCTTCTACGGTGGCGGTCGACTCGCTCATCAACTACGAGGCCGTCAAGTTCTTCAACAACGAGAAGTTCGAGGTATCGAGGTACGACAAGGCGCTCAAGGAGTATGAGAAGAGCTCGATCAAGGTTGCCACATCCCTGGCTTTCCTCAACAGCGGCCAGAACATCATCTTCTCCAGCGCCTTGACGGCGATGATGTACTTTGCTGCCGATGGCGTCGCGAATGGGGCGCTCACGGTGGGCGACCTCGTCATGGTGAACCAGCTGGTCTTCCAGTTGTCCGTGCCGCTCAACTTCCTGGGCTCGGTATACCGTGAGCTGCGGCAGTCTCTCCTCGATATGGAGACGCTATTCAACCTGCAGAAGGTGAACGTCAACATCACGGAGAAGCCCGACGCCAAGCCCCTTGCCCTGTCCAGGGGAGGCGAGATCAGGTTTGACAACGTCACCTTTGGATACCACCCGGACCGGCCCATCCTGAAGAACCTGACGCTGACCATCCCCGCGGGGAAGAAGGTTGCCGTCGTTGGCCCCAGTGGTTGTGGAAAGTCCACGCTGTTGCGGTTGCTGTTCAGGTCATACGATGTACAAGGCGGCCGCATTCTCATTGATGATCAGGATATCCGGGATGTCAACCTGGACTCCTTGCGCAGGGCCATTGGTGTTGTGCCCCAAGACACGCCCCTGTTCAACGATACGGTGGAGCACAACATCCGCTACGGCTCCATCGACGCATCCCACGAGCAAGTTGTGGCTGCCGCGAGACGTGCCCGTATCCACGACATCATCGAAACGTTCCCAGACGGCTACGCCACCAAGGTCGGAGAGCGGGGAATGATGATATCCGGCGGCGAGAAGCAGCGCTTGGCGATGAGCCGGCTGCTGCTCAAGGACCCACCACTGCTGTTCTTCGATGAAGCGACGAGTGCCCTGGATACGCACACGGAACAAGCCTTGATGATGAACATCAACGGCATTCTGCGCGAGAAAGGCCGCACCAGCGTATTCGTGGCTCACCGACTACGCACCATTTTCGACTCTGATCTGATCATCGTCCTGAAGGATGGCAGAGTGGCGGAAATGGGGACCCATCGTGAACTGGTCGACCGCGCGGGCGTGTACTCTGAGCTCTGGAGCGGTACGTTGAACTCGAAATCTGGTGTCACGCTCTGCTAACTTCCGTGTAGCGCAAGAAACACTGTTCAACGACGACGGAACCGAAAAGGGAGAGAAGGAGGGGGAGGCCATTATGGACCAGAAGTCGCTGGGATCTAGAAAGTAGTATTCGTCCAGTCGACCATCACAACACCCAAGGACCTATATCTTTTGTTTGACACACTTGCAGTTTCCGCGGCGGGTGGCACAAGGGCAGCCTGAGGCTAGGATCCACGCCGCAGTAAGATTTGGAGCCAAGGACACGAGCGTGCGGTTTGGGTGGTGTTAAAGGAAGCGAAGCTCATGCCGATCAATGCAACGCGCGCCTGCTGCGTGCTAAGCCAGCGTTGCCAGTTGGGAAGCTCAAGCCGAAAGCTTTGTCGTTTAACTCCTCAACAGCGCCACGGCTTCGAGCTGGGGCCTCGGGCGACGTCGCAGTCTGTATCGGAGAAGATTGGAGAGGTCTCTGTCGCAGTTGATGGTGCTGGATTGGACTTGACGGCTTGTCGTTGGCGAGGACATGAATGAGAAGCGGTGGCAAAGAATAAGGAGGCTTCTTTGGATTCTGGGCTGGGAAACATTATGCATGCGTCAGGAGCCACCTTGATGACAATATGTGTGTATATGTTGGGTACAGTGGAAGGTGCTAGAAATGAACACGAGCAATTAGGTCAGTCTATCACCGCGATGATAAACCCATTTACATGTCCAATGTGGCCTCAACAGCAAGATGCCGCTGTTTCTCCAACTCTTCTAAGTAATCACATGCCCGCTCTGCTCCCCCAAGGCCGTTGAGCTCGTCGCCAAGCCTCTGGACTCTACTCTGGTAGCCTCTATCGTTGAGAATCTGTCGTGCCGCCACCCTGACCTGATCCGGTGACGGGTTATCTGTTTTGAGGTCTATGCCGAGCCCGGCCCAAACCACTCTCGCCGCCGTGTCTCTCTTGTCTTCGGATTGCCCGGCGCAGAGAAGCGGCACCCTGTGCGAGAGCGCCTGCGTGATGCTGCCGTAGCCGCCGTTTGTGATGAGGAGACTAAGCTCTGGGAGCAGGACGTGATACGGCAGCCATTCGACGAGGCGGACGTTGCTGGGACTTCCGACCCGAGACTCTATTTCCTTTTTGTGTGGGGAGACGACGACGAGAAGGGTTCCTGGCTCGTCGAGAAGGGCCTTGATGGATGGGATGATCAACGACGTAGGATCCATGGCCAAAGTTCCCTGGGTAATGCCAATCACGCGGTCATGGGAGACTACTTCTGGCCACCATGCGGGTAAGTCATTCGCCGCGGCCATGGGGCGTGCAACCAGAGGTCCAACATACGCCGTGTGCTGCCTGTGTTGTTGGGACCTGGGATCCTGAGAGAACTCGAGGGTCCGGGACGACGCTTGGATATGCAAATGCGGGCTGTACGCAAAGTATTCGGGAGGCTCGCCATAAGGAAGCCCTCTCAGACCAAGCAGCGCTCTTTGGCGATCGATAACGGGCCGCAGGAGCATGGGCAATACGACCCATCGATTCAGGGCATGGCGCATGGTGTTGGCCAGCACGCCGAACCACGAGACAGGCGGACACGCCCCGGAGCCGGGCAGAGGAGCATTCGCCGTGGAACTGTACAGCGGAATCACTCCGAGGGTAGCATACACGGGTATCTCCCCAAGCTCGTGCAGCGCACGCGCGCCATGCGGCATGACATCGACGAGAAGCACGTCGGGACGAAAGCCGCCCAGCACGGCGCGGTAGTCGGCGACCTGGGCATCCATGCGCGCGCCCAGCCGGACATAGCGCGCGTCGAACAGGCCAGTGGCGTTTTCGCGCATGAGCGGCGCGTCGACGCTGGCAATCGCCCGCGTCGCGACGAAGGCGGCTCCGGTGGCGCGGACGCGGGCCTCGTTGTCGGCGCTGGTGAGCCACACGACGTCGTGGCCGCGGGCGACGAGGGCCTGGGCGACGGCCTGCATGGGATAGGCGTGGCCGGCGGGGAAGTGCGAGTGGAGGAGGAACTTCATGGCTTGTTGTTGCGTGCCCGGAGAGGCTGGCTGTGATGACATGGTGAGCGTGTGTGGTGTTTTGGGTGTGGGTGAGGGGATGTATCATGTTCCCGACCAGGACAGGGAGGCTTCAACAGCAACGTGCCCTTTGAACAGCTGCAACATGAAGGTTGAGCGATGATATGTTCGTAATTTCTGAGTCTGGCATTTTATGCGAGCAGGCAATGGCACAAGCGAGGCCTCACGGTGCTTCATTGTTACAGTGAAGCATTAATAGACAAGGCGTCTCATAGGCTCGGATGAATCGCGACGTACAATATGCGTTCCCGTCGCGTATTGTAGCAAATAGTCCGAGGACATAGCCGACGGCAATTATCGGGCGTTGTCCTTCGTATCAATCCAGACATTCCTCTTCCCCGCAATGATCGTCGCGCCCCGAGTTAGCTTCGTAGTAGAATCCTGCCGCACGGATTCTAGTATATCTGTTCCAGGTATCCTAGGAAGCGCAATCCTACTGTTCAGCAACTACGAAATCTCGTACCGAGAATGAAGCCCCAAATGAGCTGGAACAGATCACCTCTATGGGTCCTGCCCTTCGTGGGCACTCGGGCCCTCGTGATGCCCGATGGCCATACGGTATGCACACTGCAGGCGATCAAATACGAACTCCCCACTGAACGTCAGACAGGGAAAGCTGCCAACCCTCGGCTGGAATTCCTGGAACATGTATCATTGCGACATCACCGAGGACAAGTTCATGTCTGCCGCCGAGAAGCTCGTCAGCACCGGCCTGAAGGATGCTGGCTACAATTACGTCAATAGTAAGCTGTCGAGCGCGAAGAACGGGCCGAAGCCCATCTCTCACACAAGCCCAAGTCGATGACTGCTGGTCTCTGAAGGGTGGCCGAGTCGACGGTCATATTGCCGTCAACAAGACTCGTTTCCCTGACGGCATCGATGGCCTCGCAAAGAAGATCCATGGCATGGACTTGAAGCTTGGTATCTACAGCAGTGAGTCTGCACTGTCGCCCTAAACGGGCTCAATGCTGAGGGCCGGACCAGCTGCGGGATCCGCAACGTGTGCCGGGTATCCCGCCAGTTTGGAGCACGAGGACGTTGACGCCGCAGACTTTGCCGCCTGGGGGATCGACTGTAAGTGGCTCTCGACCACTCCGTCGGCAATGACTGACGCACGGGACAGATCTAAAATAGTACAATGCTCCTGACTTACGCAATTGAGTGGCAGGACTAACCCGAGCACAGTGACAATTGCAACATCCCGGGCAACTGGAAGGACGAATACGTCGCATGCAACTCCGACTTCGTGGACACGGGCGCCAACGGAACCTGCACCAGCAGCACCACACCTAACCTCGCCCCCGAGGGCTATGACTGGCGCACGTCCAAGTCTGCCGAGCGCTTCAACAGGATGCGCGACGCCTTGAATGCGCAGACTCGCGAGATCATCTACAACCTGTGCATCTGGGGCACGGCCGATGTGTTCTCATGGGGCAACGACACCGCCATCAGCTGGCGCATGAGCAACGACATCCAGCCGAACTGGGGCTCCTTGACGAACATCATCAACATGAACTCTTTCAAGCTGAATTCTGTCAACTTTTGGAGCCACAACGATGCCGACATGCTGGAGGTCGGCAACGGGGACCTGACGTCTGCCGAGACGCGCACGCACTTTGCTCTGTGGGCGGCCATGAAGTCTCCGCTCGTCATCGGGACCGACATCAGCGCATTGAGCCGGGAGAACGTCGACATCCTCAAGAACAAATACCTGCTGGCCTTCAATCAGGACGACACCTATGGAGCGCCCGCCACTCCGTACAAGTGGGGGGTCAACCCCGACTGGACGTACAACAGCACCCACCCAGTCGAGTACTGGGCCGGCGCTTCCAAGAGCGGCCACCTGGTGCTCATGATGAACACCCTTGGCTACAAGGTGTCGAAGACGGCCAGGTGGTCGGAGATTCCGGGACTGGGCGGCCACGACCACAAGGTCACCGACGTGTGGAGTGGAAAGGACTTGGGTTGCCTGGGGGAGTTCCAAACTGGTGTGGACGCCCACGACACGGCGGCTATCCTGGTTTCGGAGGAGGGCTGCAAGAAATAGGACAGACGCAAGATGCAGGATGATTTAAGACTTGCCATTCCCGGTTCAAGAAAGCACGTGCACGCCGAAAAGCGGCTTTCGTGTAAGTTGCGGGATGCGAGTCCTTATCAGATGATCAGATATCTTGTGGCCCCACATCGTGCACCACGACTGAGTCTCCGTGGGAGACCCCTGTTCGTCGACGGCTTTTTGGACCATCAATCTCGGCCTTTTCGGGGACGCGCGTAGAGGCGGCCGGCAATTTCTCCAATGGCTTACCTCCCTGGAGCTTCCAGCTCGGTCGCCGGGAGACGCTGTCGACCCGATGCCGCCGAGCTGAGCAGCCGGACCGCCTCATTTATCTGATCGCATCATCCCTCTGCTTCGACTCACCATCTCGAGGCCGCCATTCCCTGCCATCGTCTTTGCCATTGCATTCATGAGAGGCGGCCGGCGGCTGCGCGATTTGCACCATGTTCGGCAAGCCGGCTTTGATCGCCAAGTTCATCGGCTACGCCGTCGTCCTGATCTGGGGAGAGCTCAAATATGCCCTCAGGGCCGTCTCGGTCCGATACCGGGCGCGATGGTTCGGTGCCACCGCCGCAGCGGATCGGAGTCGCAACATTGTCATCGTCGGCGCGTCGTTCGCCGGGTACCACGTCGCCCGCATCGTCGCCCGCAGCCTGCCGCCGAAGAGCCCATACCGCGTCGTAGTCGTTGAGCCCAACAGCCATTTCCACTTTACTTGGGTCCTGCCGCGGTTCTGTGTCGTCAAGAGCCATGAGAACAAGGCGTTCATTCCGTATGGCGGCTACGTCGCGGGCGCCCCCGACGGCGTGATTCGCTGGGTGACGGACAGAGTCGCCAGTGTAAGCGCGGCCGGCGTTGGGCTCCAGGGCAGCGACGAGGTGATACCGTACGACTTTCTCGTGGTTGCAACAGGATCCAAAATCAAGGATGGACTGCCGTCCCGGGTCAACGAGACGGATAGAAACGAGGGGATGAAGCGCATGCGAGCCATTCAGGATGGCATCGAGGCGGCAAAGACCGTCGTGGTTGTCGGGGGCGGCGCGGCCGGGGTCGAGGTCGCCACAGACGCCAAGGACCTGTACCCCGACAAAAGAATCGTCTTGGTGCATTCGAGAAGCGCTGTCATGCACCGCTTCGGCAAGATCTTACAAGATGCGGCGCAGAAAGGGCTCGAGAGACTGGGCGTCGAGGTCATCCTGGAGGACCGGGTGGTCAACGAAGATGCCGCAGCGGGTATTGTTACCTTGCGATCTGGGAAAGAGATTCCATGCGACTACTATGTACGTGAATCAGCCCTCGAGAAGCCGAATGCATCAACGCCTTGTCCCGTGCTGCTGGCTAACATAACGGCAACCAGATCAACTGCGCGGGGCAGAAACCAGCCTCCGACGTGGTGTCCGGGCTTACTCTGGCTGCGATATCACCTACGGGGCACGTAAAGGTCAAGAAAACCCTGCAGATTGCAGACGACAGCCTTCCAAACGTCTACGCCTGCGGCGACGTCGCTGAATCCGAGGCGCCGAATCCGAATGCCCGTGTTGCGATGCGCCAGGCAACCATCGTGGCCGAGAACATTCTTCAAGCTGTAAACGGCGACCGCCCGACCCATACGTACAATACGTCTTGGGCCGATGGGGTTATCAAGCTGACACTTGGCTTGGTACGGCCCTTGCTATCCAATTCCCGAGAAGACGTGCGCAAGCGCAGCTAACATGGTTGCAGGATCGCTCCGTGTCCTACTCCGGCGACGGCGTGTCCGACTTGATGTTCAGCAGCAAGGAGAAAGAGATCACTCTGATGGCGGCCATGGCGTGGTCGCGAATGGGGCAGAAGCCGTACGAGGACAGCTACGAGACTCTTCCAGAGGATGTTGAGGCTGGCAAGACTGAGGGGATTTAGAACAGGGACGGTTAGTGAGGCAGTGATAAAGGTATTTGGCTAGGAGGCTGTGATGATGCTTGACCGAGCCGCGCTCTACTTGAATCGCGCAACCCAGACGTCCATTGTCCTCGCCTTCTTGCCATCCAAGGCCGCCAGAGCCCCAATAACCGCATCCCGGGACGACTTGAGCATGGCCTTTACCGTCGAATCCTGTATATGCGCGTCGACTTCCTCCACGTACGCCTTGCTCTTGACGGTGGACGTCTCCCAAGAACCATCCAACAGGCCCTCGTCGGGCACGACAACGCCCTCGCCGTCAAGGCTCCAGCCGCAGGCCCGCGCGGCCTCTTTGACGCTGCCGGGGCTGAGCAGGCACCGGATGTTCTCCTCGCTCGCCTTGTTGTGCGCGACGAGCGACGCCCGGGCGATGGCGGCGAGGACGTGCGGCACGGCGGCCCTGTCGGTCGCCGCGAGCGCATACTCGGCGACGAGGAGCGTGTCGGCCCGGCCCCGGAGCGCCGCGAGGATCGCCGCGAGCGTCTCCGGCGAGGCAAAGTACCAGATGCAGTGCGCCAGGACGGCATAGTCCCACTTCCGGTCCTCGCCCTCGCCGCGCGCCAGGAACTCGGTCGGCTCCGCGTTGTGCCAGGCGATGCGGCCGCCGACGGGACCGGCCGAGACGTGGGCCTGAGCCTGGGCCAGGGTCCACGGCGCGCCGTAGTCCGGGCGCCCGGGGTCCACGGCGTCGACGTGGCCGTCCGGGCCGACGGCCTCGGCGAGCACCGTGGTGCACGTCCCCTGGCCGCAGCCGAGCTCCAGGACGCGGCTGCCGGGAGGGATGCGCCAGAAGTTGAGGAGCTGGATGCGGTGCTCCGACTGGCTGACCTCGATGGCGAGGTGCTCTGGAGAGGAGATGATGGAGTACTGGGCGGTCCGGGCCGCAGCCAAAGCTGGGAGGGGCTCGAATGGGGGTGACATTGTTGATGGAATGGCTTCGTTCGATGGCGACAGGCACGGTGCCGGATATATCTGTCCTTTGCTCTCAAAGTCAGTAGGCTATACAAGGCTTCAGCACGCGGTGACTCATTGAAGTGAGATTCATCACTCATCGAAGCCGTGATGGTGGAGCTTGGCTTACATGCCACCCCGCAGGCAAGGTGCTTGCAGTTGAACTGTAGCCTTGGTGGTGAACACCCAGTTGTGAATGCCCCCGCCACCGGGCTCATTGTGAAGTAAGCCGGTTCATAGAGGTCAGATTTTGACTCACCGTCTCACGGATGGCGCCGCTAGAGAGGCTGCATCTTCGCCAGGCCCATTGAGGAAGGTTCTCGGCTTCTGTTGCCGAGATGTATCAATTTGACAGTTGTCTCTGTCGTCGCGTACGGATGGCGATTTACGGAGCCCCGACATCCATTGGAAGCAACGCCAATCATCATTCCCCCAAAGCGACTACATGAAGGTGATATGGGGTCTATCGCTTCAGCGGCTGTGCAACGTGATCTCGAGGCACAGCCCCAAGGCCTCCAACCCCCGCGGGCCACTGGCACGCGATCGCAATGGACAGGTATGCCGTTTCGACGGTGTCGAAGAACCCTGTAGCAGCTTCAATTGGGGGAAGATATATCGCCAACTTCGCCCGTGAGTGTTTGCTGCCTGTTGCATCAGACGCGTCAACACGCTCTGCTCAGTGCGAAACCAGACACTCGACAGCCATGCCGCTCACCTGCCAGGCAGCCCGTTTCGAAGACGGCCCGGCCCTCGCCAACGCCTACATCAGCGCCTTCTACGGCGACCCGTTCCACGACACCCTCATCCGGGATGTCCCGCTCGAGCGGCAGGTTGCCGGTGTCATCAAGCGCTTCCCGCGCAACTTTGTGCGGCCGACTAACCACTACCGCAAGGTCGTTGACACCGCCACCGGCGCCGTGGTGAGCTATGCGAAATGGGGGCTGGCAAACACGGACGAGAGCATCGCGTTTCCTCAGGACCGTGGTACGAAACCCAGCCATGCACATTCTCTGTTTACGTCTCTAGCTGTCTATCTGGTAGCCGCAGCTGGGCGGATGTTAACAGTCGGTGTTAGACGTCCCCGAGGAGTTCCAACACACCACCTCGGCCCCCTATTCCGACCCCGAAGGTATCAACGACCCCTTCGCAGAATGGTTCGCGGAACAGGCCCAGTCCGCCCGCCAGGAGGCTCTGGGAGACAGGCCCATGCTTCGTGAGTCTCGCCCCGCACAAACGCCGCGAACGCTGCTCACCCGGTGGCCTGCTGTGCCCAGACCTCATGATGCTGGGCACTGTCCCCGCTGCCCAAGGCCGCGGGGCGGGCGCGCTGCAGGTGGAATGGGGCGTCGGGTTTGCCGACGAGCACGGCCTGCCCTGCTGGGCGGAGGCGTCGCCGCATTCGGTGAGGATTCTGCAGAGGTTCGGGTTCGAGCCTACGGGGGAGATTGTCTGCCAGGTTGATGGAAAGCGTGGAGGCGGCAAGTATGTATATACGTGCTTGCTGAGGGAGCCGCAGCGAGGAAAGCTCAAGCCAGCATGCTAGCATTGTTCTGGGCATAATCTGCCATAATTTATATTCTTCGTCGACATTAGGTTTGGTTGTCTGGCCAGCACTGCTTCATCTTATCGTAGTGAAGTTTGGGGTTATCTTGGCCGGGCAGATGTCGCATGGGCTCAATGTCCTTCTCAAGGAGCTCCGCCCCTAGTCTGTAACATATAGTTCTTTCGACGGCTCTCATCTTCTCCAGGCCCGACAGTTCTGTCGACACAACTCGCAGACAATGTGAGCGGGGCGTTTATATAGTCTCTATGAGCAGGGCGCGAAACTAGCCGGCGCATGGGCGACTCGTCGACAGTCTGGGGATGCGGCTAGAACCGTCGCTTTAAACGGCTATTGCTTTTGCCTACTCTGGGCGAGCTTGGGTCCTCTGGTCCTCAGCATTGGATGCGCCGCTGTAATGCGGACTCGTGATCATGATGAAGTGTCTTTGTCTATCCTCCACTCCCGAATACTTGGTCGCCTTGGCCTGTTTCGTTCCCTCATTGCTGGAACATGACGCCTCCGTTTGTTCAACACTTCCACGTCTTTCTGTAGTGTTCCCAGCCATATTGGCTCATTTGGAGACTTGTGCTCCCTCATGCCTCATCTGCAGCCGCCGCTTGCTCCGTTTGCCCGATTTGGGGTCGGAGCCTACCATTATTGGTTCTCCGTGGATTCGTGTGCATCAGGAGTTGATGCATTGGAGAATCCGCTTTCTGCTTGTGCGAACTAAGGGGAAGATGTTCGCAGCGAGCAGCGCCGGCTACAATGTGAGTCGTGATGGCACGGCATGATCAGCACCGCCAATGCCCAAGCAGCTTGAAGCCCTCATATCGGCGTCTCGGGGCCGTGCCTCACAACGCCAAACCCCCCAATGTCATGCTCTAGGAGCCGTAGAGCATCCCTGGCAAACGGCGCGGCGGACCCGCGCACGCGCAGTGCCCATCGAAGTTCGTCGACTCGCGCAGCACTCCATGCCATCTCATCCGTCGTTTCCGCGGTTGCCCAGAGAAGCGCCGCGAGCGAGCCAATGTGGGCTGCCTGATGCGCCGCCGCGCGTCCCCAGAACGCCGCCGTGTGCTCTGGTCCCAGCGATGCGAGGAGCTCCGTCGCAGACTGTACCTTGCCCTGGGCGGCCGAGCGGACGGCGTTGCGGAGTGCCTCGGTGGTGTGTGGCGCAAGGGCCCGGACCAGCGCGCGATGGATGGTGATCTCCATCGAGGCATAGGCCAGGTGCAGAGAGCCGTTGGCACAGAGCTTGCCTCGCTGCTTGCTCTGAAGCTGCAGGGTGTCGGGCAACCGGGCATACCACTCTCGCAGACGAAGGACAAGAGGCTGGGCCAGCTCCATCGCGCCGGTCACCCCCGTGCGATCCAGGGTGCCCCCCATCCGAGTCGCCTTTGCGCTGTAAAAAGGAGGCAAGATTCCCGTCAACAGCTGGGCCAGCTCGATGTGACGGACAAATATCTCCCACCCATGTCGCGCATCCAGGTCCACGCCTGCACTGGGGCCTTCGGAGGACACGAGTTCGGGAAAGTCGGCGTCCGAGCAAGGCTTCACGTCCCAGTCCTCTTCGTGGATCAAGAACGGGCGGCCGTGGACAAACGCCCCCCAGCGGTCCTGCATGTATAATGCCCACGCAAGCCTCCTTCGCAGACCCATCTCCCAGGTGGGGATTGACCACGAGCTGCAGTCGAGGTGCAGCCCGAGATCCTGCGCCACGGCGACCATCTGCGCCGCGAACGAACGACTCAAGGTGGCATGGTTGCCAGACTCCGCATGGCGCCGGTGCCGTTGAAGCAGAAGCAGCCCGGCCTCGATGGTGCTGAGCTTCGGCCGCCGCATGTCCTGGCTCATGGTCCGCTCGGCCAGGTTCTCGAGCGCCGCCGCGTCAGGGATGGACTCGCTTTCGCGGCCGGCGAGGACGCTGTCGTAGATCTGCCAATCGAGCGCCACGAGGTAGACTGCGGCCAGCAACGACGGCGCAAAGTGGCGATGCGAGATGCGATGCTTGCTGATGAAGACATCCTTGTGCAGTATGGGGAAGCTGGGGTGGACGATGCGAAAGTAGAGGTCGACCAGTGTCCGCCCCAGGGGGTGTACGGCCTCCTCGATGGCATCCAGGTCGGCGATCCGCTGGGACTCCGAGGCCACGGTCTCATCGGGGCGGACGATGAATATCGTTTGGTCGTCCAAGCGGCGTGCCAGCTCTGACGGGGTCGAGGCAAGGCCGTCAAGGGACGGCGGTGGACGCGGACGATGGAGATCCAGCAAGATCGGATCGCGGTAGTCGGTCGGCCCAACGTATTCGGCGTGAGTGGCCAGGTCCAGCCCCAGGGTGTCATTGAGGATTGCCGGCGGAGAGGCCCGTAGATCCTGCTCACCGGTGGCTGGATCGAAATGCAGCCAGGTATTGGATGGGGAGCGCGAACACCGAGGGTCAACCTCCTCAGGCGACGCCGCTCCGTGCTCGTCGTGTCGCGGCGACCGAGCCCCGCGCTCGGCGCCGTCTTTGTGGTCACCCGAGGCGACGGAACGATGCGGGCCGTCCACCGAGCCTCGCCGGTGCGAGGCCTTGTCGCGATCTTGGATCTGCGGACGCCGCTGGCGAGGCAGGGGTCCGCGTAGGAATGTGCAGCGCTGGCCATGGAACGCGCAAGGCACGCACTGGCTCCGGTTGCCCTCCTTGACGCAGCGCGTCTTGCGGAGACGACAGGTATCACACGGCCGCGACCTCGACGCGTGCGCCGCCTTTGCCGTCGCCGCGACCGGGGCCGTTGCCGTGGCCGTGGCCGAGCGGCCGTCTCCGACGTCACTTACCCCCGACATCAGAGGCTTGGTCGTCAGCACCGGGATAGACCGTGACCCACGCGATCTCACGTGTGCGTCTGGGCCGGCGCGAGCACAGAGGCAAGGTTGGACAGATGCGAGAGGAGAGTTGCGGCGTGACGTTGCTTATCGCTGACGCCGGCGCCGATGGCGAGGCTCGTCCGTCTGGTTCCGCCCTGCGATAAGCCAGCCATGAATCTGCCCCGCGGCGAGTCCCGTCATCGAGCTGTAGGCCTACTCGTACTCGATGGTGGTCTGCAAGTGGGCATTCGATTCACCGTGGGAGCGATATGCTTTGTGCTTGCGCGGGCTGGTGATTCTGAGCCGCTCGGCCCACCGTGATCCAGGCCCGGCTCGTGACAGCGCGCGTCCGCTCGAGGCCAATGGCTCTGGCTCCAGGCTGGAGGCCGTGGAACAGAGCTCCGAATGCGGCTTGACGGCTTCATGGCGATGAGCCGCGGTCGTTATCTGATAGCGAGGTCGTTGTGTCAGGCATTGCAGAGGCCAAGGCGATAAACCCGGCCTCGATGCCATTGGCCGACCCCCGTTCAGGAACCGAGATCCACACGCCTTATCTCGTCTAAACTTGCCGTCGGCGGCGTCGCTGATTGGCATCTCTCCCCATCGTCGACCTCCTGAAATCGCGGAGGCCAATCGTGGGGTTTGGGACTGAACCCAGGAGCCGGTTCTAGGCCGTGGACGGTCATACGACGACCCCGACCAGATGGATGGCTGGAGACGGACAGGCGGCTCCCGGAAGATGGTTGGCTGAGTCCTCCGTTGACGCTCTTCGGGCCACGCCTCCCGAGCGGGTGCACGCCGTGTCCGCCGGCGGCCGCGCCGAGATGTCTAATTGCCATTGGAAAGCGCCGTGGCAGCGAGGCACGGGTGGAATACAAAATGGTCTCCATCGCATCGCCTGGGCAGACCGTCGAAAGCCCTAATCATACATCAATCGACATAACTCGAGTTGGAACCGCAATCATCACCCTGGCCAAGGATCACCGACACATCGCATCACAGGATCACAACATCTGGCGACGTTTGACGCGGTTGAAACACCGCCATACGCAATCGCAATCCTGAAAGCCTGGTATTGGGCAGCCGCGCTCGTCGGAGCTCGCACACAGCCATGGCTCCCTTCATGCAGGACCCCAGCAGCCTGGACCTTCACAACGACAAGCCAGCACCGCGCGCAACACACTCCGCGGGCCACACCAATGGAGATTCGCAGCAGCCGCTGGTCACAATAGCGGACTGGCGGGCTGCTCAACTGGGCGGCGACGGGCTTGGTCGGATCCTGTCCCTCGTCGACTCCGCGCGAAAGGCCAACGCAAAGACCCGCGCGTGGATATCACTCGCAAGCCCGGACCAGATCCGCGCGCAATGGAGCCGACTGGAGTCTCAAAGGCACAATGCCCGCGAGCTGCCGCTGTTCGGCGTTCCGTTTGCCGTCAAGGACAACATTGACGTCGAGGGCCTCCCCACCACCGCAGCCTGCCCGGCCTTCACGGCGCTGCCCGCTGCCACCGATTCCGCGGTTGTCGCGAGGCTGAAGGCCGCCGGTGCCATTCCCATTGGCAAGACGAACCTGGACCAGTTCGCCACGGGCTTGGTGGGCACGAGGTCACCCCACGGAGCCGTGCCCAGTTCCTTCGATCCCGCTCGCGTGAGTGGAGGATCGAGCTCGGGAAGCGGCGCCGTCGTCGCCCGCGGGACGGTGCCGTTCTCGCTTGGAACGGACACGGCCGGGTCCGGTAGAGTGCCGGCTGGCCTGAACAACGTCGTTGGGCTGAAGCCGACGCGCGGAGCGTTGAGCACGCGTGGCGTGCTGCCGGCGTGCAGGACCCTCGACTGCGTTTCCATCTTTGCGCTCACCGTCCAAGACGCGCAGACCGTCCTGTCTGCCGCCGAAGCATACGACGAGACAGACTCATACTCGCGATCCCGTCCCGCTGAAACTTCCCTGGCGCCGAGGGCAGACTTCGGGACCGCAGCTCAGGAGAGCCGGCCGCCGTCGTTGGCCATCTGCAGCCAGCCAAACTGGTACGGGCGGGATGACCAGTTTCCCGCATATGAGGCTGCTCTCGACAAAGCAAGGGCTCTCGGATGGCGACTAACACCGGTTGACTTTTCGGGCCTCTTTGCGCTCGCCAAGCTGCTCTACGAAGGGCCGTGGGTTGCCGAGCGATATGCAGCCATCAAGACGTTCATTGAACAGTCCGCCGAGCAGGACATGGACCCGGTTGTGCGCGGCATCGTGTCAAAGGCGACCAGCTTCACCGCAGCCGATGCCTTTGCCAGCGAATACACTCGCCAAGATTTGGCACGCCAGATCGCCGTCGTGTTCCGAGACTTTGACGGCATCCTCGTGCCCACGGCGCCCACCTTTCCCACCATTGGGCAGGTTGTCGCCGATCCGGTGCGCGAAAACTCTCTTCTCGGAACGTACACGAACTTTGTCAACTTTCTCGACTGGAGTGCCATCTCGATCCCCGCGGGCTTCAGAGCGGACGGTCTTCCCTTTGGGATAACTCTGATCTCGAGCACCTGGCAGGAACCGTCGCTTTTCAGGCTGTCGCAGCAGTGGTTTGCGGGTGAGACCAGACGGCTGGGTGCCACGGCTGTTTCGAGAGAAGCCGATGGCTCTCCTGCGACTGCCGATGGGTCTGGTTGGACTTCTATTGCCGTTGTCGGCGCACACCTGACTGGATTTCCGCTCAACAAAGACCTCGTTTCGAGAGGCGCGCGATTTGAGACATTCACGACGACGTCAAACATGTACCGGCTTTTTGCGCTGCACTCGGTGTCGGGTCCCAAGAAGCCGGGTTTGGAGCGCGTGACCTCTCCGCATGATGGACGACGGATTGCCGTGGAGGTCTGGAAGCTGCCCCGACAGGCTCTCGCCAGCTTCATGGCTACCATTCCGTCTCCGCTCGCCATTGGCTCCATTGAACTTCGCAATGGCCGCTGGGTCCATGGTTTCGTTTGTGAGCCCATCGGCCTGCGAAATGCGACAGAGATAACGGATTTTGGAGGTTGGAAGGCTTACACGCAGCATCTTCAAACCCACGCGCAGTGCAATGGCGTCTGTACACAGAGCCCAGAGCTTTCCTGCAAGGCAAGGAAACCCATCTCACGCGTTCTCATCGCCAACAGGGGCGAGATCGCTGCCCGGATCATCCGGTCCCTCCACAAGATGAACATGGAAGCCGTTTCGATATATTCGGACGCAGACGCAGACGCGCCACACGTTCGCGACGCGGACCTGTCGCTGCGTCTCGAAGGCGGTTCGGTTGCGGAGACGTATCTCGATGGCGCGCAGGTTCTAAAATTGGCAAACGCGGTTCAGGCGGACGCCATCATCCCGGGCTACGGCTTTCTGTCGGAGAATGCCGAGTTCGCGCAGGCAGTCGAGGAAGTAGGCCTCGTCTGGGTTGGTCCCACGCCGGCGCAAATGTCGGACTTGGGCCTGAAGCATCGCGCCAGGGAGATCGCGGAGTCGTCAGGCGTTCAGGTCGTTCCGGGAAGCTCCAAACTGTTGACTTCACTGGAGGACGCCCGCCGGGAAGCAGAGCAGATTGGGTTTCCTCTAATGCTCAAGAGCACCGCTGGCGGCGGCGGGATTGGGCTTCGGCGATGCCACGATCCCGACAGCCTCGATGACGCCTTCACCGCCGTTCAGCGACTCGCAGCCGCAAACTTCGGCGACTCTGGCGTCTTTCTCGAGCGATTCATCGAGAACGCTCGACACGTCGAGGTCCAAATCCTCGGAGACGGCAACGGGCGGGTGCTGGCTGCTGGCGAGCGTGACTGCTCCCTGCAGCGGAGACACCAAAAAGTCGTCGAGGAAAGCCCAGCTTTTGCCGTTCCCGAAGACATTCGGGCCGATATGAGGGCCTCTGCGGTCCGACTTGCTTCGGCTGTCAAGTACCGCAACGTCGGCACTGTCGAGTTCATATATGATGTCGATTCGCGGGAATACTTCTTCCTCGAGGTCAACACTCGTCTCCAGGTCGAGCATCCCGTGACTGAAGCCGTCACTGGCCTCGATCTTGTCGAATGCATGCTCAAGATTGCCGGTGATGACTGCAGCGAGCTCTTCGGGGAGTCTGTAATTGTGGCCAGTGGAGCTTCGATCGAGGTTAGGCTGTACGCAGAGAGCCCCCTCCAGAATTTCCGGCCCTGCGCTGGGAGCATCACGAGCTTGGTATTTCCTTCGAGTCTCAGGGTCGACACTTGGGTTGATGTTGGTACGGATGTGTCGTCGCGCTATGACCCGCTGCTGGCGAAGCTCATTGCCACGGGGCGCGATCGCAAGGAGGCTGTACAGCGTTTAGCGGCTGGTCTGGCAGAAACGGAGATCAAGGGTGTCCAGACAAACCTGGAATATCTCCGCCAGATTGTTTCCTGGTCGCTCTTCGAATCCGGCGACTACACAACCAAGTCGTTGGACTCGTTTCCGTTTCGCTCTCCGTCTCTGGAAGTCCTAGAGTCTGGCGCCATGACCACAATTCAGGACTTCCCGGGTAGAACTGGCTACTGGAACATCGGGATTCCGCCGTCGGGACCCATGGATCACCTCTCGTTCCGCTTGGCGAACCGGCTCGTCAACAACAGCCCAGATGCCGCAGCCATCGAGTGCACCTTTCAGGGCCCGACGTTTCGGGTCCACTGCGACACGGTTGTAGCCATCACCGGCGCTGAGGCACCGGTCACACTCGACGGCCATCCAGCAGCTTGCAACCAAGCCTTTCCACTGCGGGCCGGGCAGACTCTCGCCATTGGATCGGTCGCAAACGGGTATCGGGTATACCTCGCCATCGCCGGTGGAATCGCAGTCCCAAAGGTGATGGGCAGCCGGGCAACCTTCGAAGTCGGGAACCTCGGCGGCAAGGATGGCGGGAAACTCCACCAGGGCGACTTTCTTCCCATTGGGATGGGTCAGTCTGCTAAGCCAACTGTCGATACGTTCCCAGTCGCTCCGCTCGTTCCCATTCCGACCCAGCCAAACGCTTGCTGGACGGTTGGGGTCGTACCAGGCCCTCACGGGGCCCCCGATCACTTCACAGCAGACGGCCTCGCAAGTCTTTTCGCTGGCGAGTGGCGCGTGCACCACAACAGCAACAGGCTCGGAGTCCGTTTGACCGGACCACGGCCGCAGTGGGCGCGGCAGACCGGAGGAGAAGCAGGCCTTCACCCGTCAAACATCCACGACAGCCCCTACTCCATCGGGAGTGTCAGCTTCACCGGCGATGAGGCAGTCGTTCTGAGCTGCGACGGCCCAAGTCTCGGTGGCTTCGTCGTCTTCTGTGTCGTTGCCTCGTCCGAGATGTGGAAGCTGGGCCAGGCCCGCCCAGGAGACACCATCCGGCTACGCGCCATCGACACGGAAATGGCCTCGCGGCTTGACGAGGAATTGGATGCTGCTATTCAAGACCTCACGGAGCCTCCACGGCTTGAAGATCTCTGCGCGGCGGATGGTGAAAGCAAAGGCACTTCTGCTGTCGCTGGAGAAATCGACTGTGGCGGTGAAAGGATTGTTGCCCGCCAAGCTGGAGACCGAGCAATGATACTCGAGTTTGGCGAACGCGAGATTTTCGATCTTCGCCAAAGCTTCAAGATCCACGCCTTTTGCCAGAACCATGAAACAACCCCGATACCAGGTGTCGAAGAGGTCACCCCAGGCGTTCGCACTGTTCACATTATTTACACCGCTGGACTATCCCCCAAGACCATTCTCGATCGCCTCGCTCAGCACGTCTCATCCTACCCCGTTCACAACCGAGTTTCATCGCGCACTTTGCACCTTCCACTCGCCTTCGATGACTCAGTGAGCCGGGCTGCTGTGGAGCGGTACGCAGCAACGATCCGATCCGAAGCACCGTGGCTTCCCAGTAACGTCGCCTTCTTGGAGAAGCTCAACGGCTTAAGTGATCTATCGAGCCTGCTGTACGACGCCACGTTCCTTGTCCTAGGTCTGGGAGACGTCTTTCTAGGCTCTCCCTGCGCCGTGCCACTCGACCCTCGCCACCGCTTGTTCGGGACAAAGTATAACCCTTCTCGGTCATTCACGCCGCGTGGGTCGGTGGGAATAGGCGGGCAATACATGTGTATATACGCCGCGAACTCTCCCGGTGGCTACCAGTTAGTCGGACGGACGGTGGATATATGGGATTCCAAAGCTGTTCCGTCAGGCGATGAGCAAGACGTCGCGGGGGGCCCAGACGAAACTGCAGGCAGCACTCCTGTCGACCCTTGGATGTTCCGGCCGTTCGATCGCATTTCCTTTTATGCCGTGAAGGAATCGGAGCTTGATGCTAAGCCTGCTTCGGAACTCATCTGCACTACTGACGGGGAACTGGACCTTGAGGAGTATGAGGCGTGGATCGACTCACATCGCGAGGAGATTGCCGCAGTCGCCGCCCACCGAGAAACGTCCATCTCGAGCGCGCCGTTCCTCGACGAGCTGCGTCAGCCGTACCGACCAAAGCCCTCAAACGACAGTGCTAATAGCATCGCGAAATCAGCTCTGAGCATGGGGGGCGAGAGGATCAAGGCCATGATGCCAGGACGATGCTATAACTTTGTAGTGAAGGAAGACAGCGCGGTGCAGAAGGGCGACGTACTGGTACGTGGAATTTGACCCATCAAACACGCCATCCCCTACATCTTCGTTTCTTGGCTGACAACTTATACCCAGATGTGGATTGAGTCGAGCAAGATGGAAATAGAAATTCGCAGCCCTGTGCAGGGGAAATGCACACGCGTCCTGGTCAAGGATGGGGCTCTGGTAGATGCCGGCGAGACCCTGGTTACCATTGAGCTCAATGAATCATGATGGTGCGGAGCGACGGGTTGGTTTACTTGGTTTGGTTTATACTTGCGAGCACTAGGGTCAATTTTCACTGTCTACCACTGTGTACTGTCGACTCACAGCAGCGTTGGTAACGTTATTGGAAAGAAGTCTGCTATCCTAGCCTCAGATTAGTGCAGAAGAAGTCCTGTGAATGCCGTCCCTGGCTCTTTTTGTTTTTCGTGTGTTCGGCTCACCGACCTTGAACAGCTTTCACTCGGGCTTTTCAATACGCTGCCCTGCAGTATATGATGTTCTTCGCACTCGACTAGGTTTACCTTGCCTCTTCTCTCTTCAGGTTGTGCATGTGGCTGGGCAGATTCCAAAGTTCATGCACCCCAAAGCAAGCCGAATCCCCTGCTTCCATTCCATAGGTGAGTTACCCCTATTCTGTGCAATTGGATCATTTAATAACAAAGCTGCAAGGGTCGAGTTTCAGGAACCAGTCAAGCAAGGCAATAATTGAACGCGATGTCCCGGGAGCCCGGGCGTGACTTTCGGGGATTTCACGAGGACATCCCCCCCGATGCATCGCCGGCGCTGCGGTTTGCGAAAGCTTTCATCACCGCTTTGGATTCCTTTGATCCGGTCTTGGGCCCAGAATCTTTGGACGACTTCCTCGCGCCCAATGCGGTTCTATACTTCAAGATCAACCACGGGGCGCTACTGGACACTCGGGGCTATCGGATGTCTATGTTCCCGGCTGGCTTCACCGTGCTCTCTATACGGAGCAATCTGGTCACCAGCTATCCGCGGATGGCACACAATGAGTTGACCAGGGACTCGCCTTGGACGTGGAACGACACGGCCAGCCTGGACCAGCGAATGGTTATTCGTTTGTCGACCCGCACACGGGAGTATAACGGTACTCATATGAGCATGGGGGCCCCTGTCACGGACGACATCCTCATGAGGCTTGTGCCGGCAGTGCCTGGTCAGGGCTTTGCTGGATACCAAGTTGGGCATCTTCAGATGGCTTTTGAGCACTGAGGTTGAAGCATCTGAGGCCGTGGGGGATATCGGGGCTTGTAGTGGAGGGCATTTGAGCGTGGCGTAAGCGGGTTCTTATGTTTCTTTATTTACACCTACTGTGCTCTAGCTACGTGTAGCAGATCAATAAACAGGACAAAACACCACACGCGCGGTGACTGTTGCCCAAGCTCGACTGGAAACGCGCTTTGTTCGTAGCAGGTACAGAAGCAGGCGGGAAGACGATGGATACAAAGAACCTTGAACTCGAGAAAGAGAGGGGCGAGAACGGCCCATGCCCTGACCAAACACCAAGTTTTGGAAAACGAGTGTTGATGCAGCTACTCCGGTAGCAGTCTGCAATGATCGTGTCTGCGACTGTGCACAGAGGTAGTTGCCGCACCCAAGGCTTCCGTGCGGATCAAGGGCAAGGCCCGCACGGTGAACGAGACGCGGATGAAGTGGTATGACCATTCGCCGGGGGACAGATGATCTGCAAAGTTCTCATCGGATGTAGAGTTGATATGAAAGTGCCAAACGAACCGACTTGCCAAGCACGAGGGTAGAGCGAGAGCGCAGACGCATGCCTGCAGCACGCAGAAACTGAGCATTCAGGTGCCATGCTCGATCAGAGGAGGCGCCTTGCTTAACCCTCATCAGACAAGCTTAACTCTCTGCGGATAGGCAGCAAGTGGCTCACTCTGCATTCCGTACGTCCGTAGCTGAGGCTGTCAACTTTGCTGGGCCCGGATGTGACATCACGCTCAGTCTGTGCCGGCTTCACTGACATCACTGGTCTCGGCCTCTTCCATCTCTCCCGCTGCGGCCTACTTTGGAAGAGCTCTGCCAGGTGCAGCTGTTTCCTAGACACCTTCGTCAATGAATTGGCCTAGAGCTTGACTTGCTCTGGCCTGCTTTCATGCAGGGTTTAAAGAGACGGCTCAGGGTTCTGTTCACACCCAATGATGTACCCAATGATGCCACCACAGCGCGCGCAGCCTGGCTTGAAACAGCTGCTCAGGCAACCAGGCTCCTGGAGGGAGCCAATACAGGCACGGACCCCCGTGCCTCCAAGCCGGAAGAACCTTCGGCCCGCCCAATGAGACGCCAACACCATGCCATTGATACTATATTGACCAGCGCTGCCGTCAGATCAATCAAATCAGATTTGGGTTAAAATCTGATCTGAACTGATAGTTTTCAGTCCATATCTGATCTGATTGATTGATT
>JALHCA010000604.1:0-11809 GCA_024340505.1 Tolypocladium nubicola | reverse complement strand
GGGGGGGGGGTCGGAGCCTAACCTCTTGAGCGGAGGAGTTGCAACGTCTCGGGGACGCCTTCGTAGACGTGATCGCCGGACCACAAGACGCCTGAGCTGTGTCAGTCGCATTCGGCAAAGCAAGCCACCGCACTTACCATCGCAGTCGAACAAGAAGGTCTAGGCGTTTGTGTGTCAGCTGAAGGTTCCATGGTGACGGTGGAGAGATAAACCACTCACGTCGAACTTGTCGATGAAGTCATTGAGCGCGGCCTTGTCGCCGGTGAGGTACTTGGGTTCTGCGGCCATATCGCTGATCTACAGGCGATCCTCCCTCTGCTATAGGTTTATGGGACTAGGAAGATGACGGCCACGAAGGAAGATTTCCATGATGGAATCTTGCTCGGACACCAGTTCAATTGATTAGTCATGAGTCATGACCGATGTCGCCTTATCCCACTCTCAACAGGCATGAAATACTTTGCAGAGCGGACAAGTCTCCGCATCTACCTGGCCTCTGAGACGCATGGCAGTGCTCCCTTGCTAAATTAGAGAGCAAGCTGGCCATGCACACTCGAGTGGCAAGTTGCGATGCGAGGTATAGGGTAAGATTACAGGTGATGCTGGTCTACGAGCACATGTACTTCGACAAAGGCTGGACTGCACGGAAAGGAGGCTGCCGTCACCTTGCCTAGGAGATACACTCGTATGTACCCATAAAAACCACTGCTTGGCATGCTCATTGGTTCTACCCGTGCCCCAGCCGATTCCTTTACCCGAGTCCTGTCGTGCTTTGCGACATATGACAAGAAGCACGGGTAAAACCTTCAACGGCACGAAGCGGACTACTGTACGGTGTACGCCCAGCAAACCCTTGCACGGAGCCATGAAAGGTCGTGGCGGTCCCCATGGCCAATGGCACAGTGTATTTTGGAAACGAGATTAGCGAATGCGAGCTTTCTTTGTGCAACTCTCCGCTAGCCCCAAGCCACGGCGGGATCAGCCATTCGGGATGCCCAGACCACCCTCTGCCACCACCAACGGAGGAGGCGAGACTATCCGCAGCTGTCCCTTCGCGGTGGGGTCCATCTTACCAAGAAGCCGGACCGTGGACTCGGTACGAGCCACCGACTGACACTGGAATGACACCGAAGCCTCGCATGGAAAGGAGGGGAACGTCAAGGGACCTTAGGTATAGGTACAAGAGAGTCTATGCATGCGACTCGCGAGTCCGAGGGGCTTTGTTGGCCCATCCAACTGGCTGCCCTTTACAGTTGTTCTGCGTCGTCCAGGGAGAGAGCAAGGTTTCCTCCTACATTACATCGCGCAGTACGTATGTCTGGGGATATTTAAGAAAGCCACCGTTCCCTCGGTGCCGCAAGCATTCTCCTGTCCTTCACGTCTCCACGGCTCAGAAGTTCAACTCACCTTGACCACTCTACCTCCTATACCAAGGCGATTTCAGTCCAAGTTTCTCAGACTTACCATGGATCCTCTCGCATCAAAGGAGACCTCGTCGACCGGCACACCATCGGTAAAAAATGCGACTCAAGATGCTCGCTCCGCCAGGCAGACCAACCCTTCGCCATCTTCGTCCGTCCCATCTTCTGCCGACACAGGCGTCCAAGATGGTAGCCGCTTCGATCAGAAGAAAAACAGTCCCAAGCCCGAAAAACCTACCGACCGGTCGGATAGTTCTCGATGGGCGAGCCGCGAAAGCGAACTTAAAGCAAGCCTAGACGAAGACGGCAGGCCGGAGTGGTTGCGCAACTGCAAGTCTAGCAACGCGGAAATTGCGAAGAATTTGGAGGCAGCCAGGCAAGAAATGCTGAAATTATCTGATATCGTAATGGCGAGTTATCCAAAGAACGGGTGGCTTCCCCCAATAGAGAGCCAGAAATAAATGGAAGCACTCTTGGCAGGATCGAAGGCACGTCTGCACTGGCACGGTACAGACCCCGGCGTTGGGGCAGAAGGATATACCCATGGTATCTCATCTCAGTACTGGGTGGAACACACTGGACAGTAACAATGAGAGGTCAATGGCTCGCGGATTTGTTTATGATTTAGTTAGTTGCGCTCGTTGCACGGCTATTGAAGACTTTACGGCGGAGACGGTCGGGTGGGTAGTAATCAAGCAACCCTGTCCGCAATGGACTGAATGCGGGCGCCCAGCGTGAATCCATAAGCGACAACCGAAACGAACGTCGCGAGGTTGAGAAGGGAAGAGATGCCGTGCAGCATGCCAAACCTCTTGTTCAGGGCGCGCATCTCCTCCGAGTGCGGCCCTTCGGCGTACCACTCCTTGCCATCCCGCTTGACTGCGTCTTGTCAGCTTGCATGCCACATGCTGTGCCATGAGAGTCCGGGCGTACCTTGTCCACGGCGCTCCTTCATGGTGCTGGTCGAGGCTGGCAGTAGTACCAGCAAATTCACGAGACCGGTCAGGAACATTGTCGCGATCGGCGCCAGCGAGTTCCATCGGCTGGACACGTCGAGGAGGCCGGTGATGCCGGAAGGAACACCGGCCAGCGCGTTACCGGGAAAGGTCAACGCAAGGACTGCTGGGAGGACCGTCTGCAGGCCAAAGTAGATGGGGAAGAGGCCGGACATGGCGGCGGAGAAGGCTGGCCTGTCAACCGTCTTGAACATGACGGGGCCATTGATGAATGACTTGATAGGTGTGGTTAGTCATCCGCGAAACTCATCTTGATGAGCGATGAGAGCTTACATGGAAGAACGATGTCCCTAACAACGTGCCGTAGCTGACCCATTGTGTAAGCTATTTGCTCGCCAGGTGCCTCGTCAAATTGAATACGCACGATATGACGTGGTACGGGGCCACGGAGAACAGGACTGAGCCGGCCATCTTGCTCCTTTGTGTTATGGACGACACAATGCAATTGACGAAGACTGTGAAAGCGCGGAAGAGAGGTGGAGTTGAGATGCTGGACATGGAACGTCATCTCAGGAACCCGTTAGGTCACGTGGCTTCGCGACGGACCCGCGTTGAGCCGTGCCCGTCGTTCCAGACGTCGTCTGCCTAAAGCGGGACGAGCGTTCACCTTGAACTTGGTCCACCTTCTCATTTACAAGCTCTCCAAGGGCAGCGCTCGTCGCGTTCCATGAACCCCCATAGACGTCTTCGCACATGCTGCTCTTAATCTACACATAATTCCGATTGCCCACTATGGCGGAAAAGGAGTCGACCGTGTTCATTCTGGACCTCGGCGCGTCCATGGCCCAGACAAACAGCGGCCGCAAGGAGTCGGATCTGGATTGGAGCATGCGCTACGTCTGGGACAAAATCACCGACATCGTGGCCGCGAACCGCAAGACACTATGCGTCGGTATTGTGGGATTGAGGACCGACGAGACCAGCAACAAGCTGCAAGAGGACCCCGGATACGAGAACATCTCGGTGCTGCAGGAGCTCGGGCAGATGACCATGTCGAGCCTGCGATCTCTTCAGCTGTCGATGAAGCCGAGCAAGACGTTGTCGGGCGATGCGATTTCCGCCATTGTGGTGGCCGTCGACATGATTGACAAGTTCACCAAGAAGCTCAAGTGGATCCGCAAGATCGTGCTCATCACTGACGGCCAAGGGGAGCTGGATGCCGACGGCCTTGGCGACATAGCCAAAAAGATGAATGGCTCCAACATTCAACTAACCGTTCTGTGAGTTTCCGCTGCCTTGTATGCTGCGACCCAGCTAATCTCTCAGGGGTGTGGACTTTGACGACCCAGAGTATGGCTACAAGGAGGAAGACAAGCCGTCGGTCAAGGTATGCTCCTCAATCGACACCGTAACGAGCCCCGCTTACAGAGTGTCCGCCAGGCTGCGAATGAGGCGACGCTGAGGAGCTTGGTCAATGAGTGCCAGGGCGGAATCATCGCATCGATAGCTGAGGCGATCGACGAACTCGATACTCCCAGGGTCAAGTCGGTCAAGCCATACAAGACATACGACGGGGCCTTGACCCTCGGCGATCCGAAAAAGTTCCCTGCGGCGATGAACATTAACGTGGAGCGGTACTTCAAGACGCATCTTGCTCGACCACTGGGCGCGAGTACCGTGGTTGTCAAGTCTGAACAAGCCGGAGGCACTCAGTCGACTCGCACGCTGGAGGAGGATGAGATGGAGGGGATCGAGTTCTCTGCAGTGAAACAGGCTCGTACATACAAGGTTAACGACCCTGATGCCCCGGGCGGCAAGCGCGACGTCGAGTTTGAGTCGCTGGCCAAGGGGTACGAATACGGGAGGACGGCGGTGCACATCAGCGAGTCCGAGCACAACATCACCAAGATTGAAACGCAGAAGGCCTTTTCTATCATCGGGTTCATTCCGTGGAACAAGGTGAGTGGCTCGGGGTTCTCCACGGGGTTTTGCTGCTGACGCTGCGCCTAGTATGAGCCGTTTCTCAACATGGGCGAAACCTGCGTCACGCATGCCCGAAAATATGATGTTAAGTCCGGCCTCGCACTGTCTTCATTGATCTGGGCGCTCATGGAGCTCGAGTCATATGCAATTGCCCGCATTGTCACCAAAGACGGCAAAGACCCTTTGCTGGTGCTACTGGCGCCGCATGTCGACCCGGACTTTGAGTGCCTGTATGACGTTCCCCTACCATTCGCAGAAGACGTGCGCAGCTATCAGTTCCCGCCACTGGACAAGGTCATCACAGTCAGCGGGCAGACGTTGACCAAGCACCGGCTGTTGCCGTCGGATGAGTTGAACGAGGCAATGAGCGACTATGTGGACGCAATGGATCTCTCCACGTACGGCATAGACGGAGAAGGGTACGTTCAAAGCCCATATTCTGGCATGGAATCCCCGTGCTGATATGTCCCAGGGATCCCGCGGAGTATGCGCCGATTGACGAAACGTTCAACCCGGCCGTCCACCGTGTCAACCACGCAGTCAAGATGCGCGCAGTACATACCGAGAGACCCGTTCCGGAAATGCCACCTGTGCTTCTCCGGTTCTCGTCTCCGCCTGAGGATCTAATAGAGAAGGTTCAGAGTAGGATAGACACTCTGGTGGAGGCAGCAGAAGTCAAGAAGGTGCCCCCGAAAGCCAAGGGCAGACGACACAGAGAAGCTGTTACACCCATCTCGGGCCTGGACGTGGATGCCTTGCTCGGCGAGGAGAAGAAAGGGCATGTGTCCGTGGAGAATGCGGTTCCAGACTTCAAGCGGGCACTGGCTTCGACTGAGGAAATCAGCGAGATCGAAGACGCGTCCAAGCAGATGGGGACTGTTATTCGGTCTCTGGTCACGGACAGCTTCGGCGACAGCAAATACTCACAGGCACTGGAGTGTATTGGTGTGATGCGAGAGGAGCTGGTGAACCTGGAAGAGCCTGGGGTGTACAACTCATTCGTGCGCGACCTGAAGAAGGGCCTGCTATCTGGCGCGCTGGGCGGAGATCGGAGAGACTTTTGGTTCAAGGTACGGTGGTCGAGGCTAGGGCTGGTTGAACAGGAGCAGTCAGAGTCGTCTAATGTCACGCTTGAGGAGGCAGAAGAGGTAAGAACCCCGAAAATGTGGCCTGTCCAGTTGCTGACGTGGCGAGCAGTTTTACAAGTCGAGGTAACACGGAGTTGCTCCCTCCTGACGTTGTGTTTACCTCACATCCGGGCGGCATGTGCAAGGTCAATGGAAGGCCTTGAAATTGCTAGGAAAGCGCGAATGCGTACTGTAGTACAACAGTAAATCGCCGTTGGGGACGGAGAGCCTCAGGCAACGGGTTGTTGCAGCCTCCACTGGTTGTCATGCCAGCCCTAAATCACCCGCGAGGTGTTTGCACTTCCTATGAATTTCTACCCGCTCCCGATTTCTTCTAGCTTACACAACAACAACATACCGCAAATTTTCTGGCACCATTCATTCCCGTCGAGGCCTTCATCTAGTAATTATCTCACTCGGGTGCTCATACCTTTACACCTTCGCCTCAGCAACGTGCCACCTCACGGCTTCACTGCCCGTCCCTCGTCCAACATGTCTGACAGCGACCTGCTTGCGAGACTGGATTTGCTGCAGGAGATCCTGGGGAAGAAGGTCACTCTTCAAGACCCGTCTGAGCTCAGCGACGAAGAGGAGCCTCAGGCGCCAGAGGCAATCTCGGGAGAAAACTCGGGCTGGGAGCAGTGGCAGACCAAGGACGACACTCAGGCCAGCAGCGCGTGGAACCAGGAGCCACCCGCAAAGCGGGAGCCGCAGCCCATCCCGGACCTCAATCAGGACGTTCTTTCTGCCAAAGCGGGCTCTGACTGCTCTTCCCTCCGCGTCGGTGAAGCTCTCAGCAAGGAGGTTACCTTCAGCCCATGGAAGACAATTCTTGCCTACCCAAACAACTTCATCGGAAGGACAAACGGCCCACGCGTATGTCTTGCGAGTTCTCCATAGTCTTTCATCTAATATTTTGAGCTGACGAAGCGGTAGGCGCGTCCGTTCTTCGACAAAATTCTCCAGGGCAACACTTGGGACATGTACGCTACATCCAAAGCATCTCATCGGAACGTATCGCTGACCCACGCAGCTTCTACCTGCACAATCCGGCAAAGCCCAAAGAGCCACCGCACCTGATGGTGCCGACGGACCAGTTCGAAAACTTCCTGACAGGAGTCAACAAGGCGCTGAACACAGCGCTGACGATCCCTCTTGGCGTGAACCGGCGTAGGTTCTGCCTCAAGTTCGGCAGAGGAGGTACCCCGCAGCCGCGGTATCTCCTGCGGGCGACAGATGAAAGCGCTCTGGAGATCAGTTCTTGGCCAGAAATCTCGGATGATGATGTTGAGGCTTTCAACAAGGCCCCCAAGATGCGACAGGAAGACTTCGCCAAGGCGCTGGCCACAATCAGCCAGTTAAAGGACAACTCGGACAGGAGCCAGAGAGCCCAGGCAAAGGCTAACCAGCGAGCTCTGGACCGGCAGTTGTTGATGCACCAGACCCAGGAGTATCTCGGGCTCCGACAGGGTGGCACCAACAGACGTGTTGTGTTTGTGTGTGTGGACATCGAAGCAGTCGAGGTACCGCCTCACCCGGTGTCGGAGGTGGGCATTGCCATTCTGGATGCAGACGACATCCGCGACGTGGCGCCAGGCCCGAGTGGTTCGAACTGGTGGCAGTTCGTCAAAGCCTTCCACCTTCGAACGAAGGAGTACTCTGAATTGGTGAACTATCGATATGTGCATGGCTGCCCTGGCGCCTTCGACTTCGGGTAAGGCTGGCATGCATATGGACTTTCATCTGAGGCATGCACTGACATAACCTCCAGCACCAGCACATTTCCTGCAAGGAACCAACTCGCCGATGCGATCAGGTCGACACTGCAGCCTTACACGGACGGACGCCCCGACGTCGTCTTTGTCGCGCACGATACGAAGGCAGATATCAAGTACCTCTCGAGCGTTGGCTTCGAGGTCCTCGACATGCCCGGCATGCTTGGCAACATCGACACGGTGCTCTTGCATCAAGCGTGGCGCAACTCGAACGACGGACGGGGCCTGGGGACAATTCTCTCCGACCTCTGCATTCCGAACAAGCACCTCCACAACGCCGGCAACGACGCGGTGTATACGCTACGAGCCATGGTGGGCCTCGCCCTGGAGCAGCTGCGCAAGGACGAGTCCGACGCAAAGGGTGAGGAGTATGTGCCCGCGCTGTGGCAGGATCAGACCGAGGCGACGTGACAGGATTCGGAGTGTTGGACTTGAGGAGAGAATGGGCACTTTTGAGTGACCCCTGACTTTGTGGAACATTACCTAGCCGGCTCGGACGACATGTCTGTCCTCGTGCTCTAGCTAGCTCTTGAATCAACCCAGAAAACGCCATCGCTATGTAAACACGTATTGTACAGGAGACATACACGGCCGGGCCATCCCGTCTTGTGATGCAGCCTTTGCTCGAGGAGTGCCCGGAATCGAAGAGTCGTATCTCGCAGTGCGACAGGGTCGCAGAATACACGGACACTCATGTCGACGGAGCTTCGAAGGGTGGCATCTCGCGCGGGCTCAGTGCGGCGTCGCCTTGTCCAGGAACTCCTTCGCCTCGTTGACCTTTGTCGCGAGGTACGGGCTGCCGCCGCGATCGGGGTGGTTGAGCAGCATGAGCGTGCGGTGCGCCTTGCGGACCTTGTCCTTGGTGATGGAGCGCTCACTAACAGGCGGGCGGTCAGTAACCTCGCGTCGCAAGCCTCGGAGCGGGGCGGGGACGGTTCCGTACTTGAGCGACAGGATGAGGGACGCCTCCTTCTTGTTCATCTTGGGCTCGAATCCGCCCTTGTAAAAGGCCTTGCCCATGGCGCCGACGCCGCCGCGGGAGCGCCGCCATGCGACGAGACCGGCCCGGCCCTGCGTCGCCCACGTCAGTCTCGCGCCAGGGCAGCAGGTTGAAGGGGGGGCGGGGGGCGGCGACGTACCAGGAAGGCTGCGGCGGCGGCTCCGGCGCCCCATGCGAAGACTGAAGCCATTTTTGGTGGAGGATGCGGTGGGTGAGGGTTGGTTGCTGGCGGGTTGGAGGATTGGGCGTGGGAGGAAGTTTTGCGATGGTCGGAAGGGATCGGGCGGGAGATGGTTGTTCCGCTCCGGGTGTCCAGACGTTAACATTCAACGGGAGGGGCCGCTGTTCCCGCTACCAGTAGACACATGGTCAGGGGACCATTATCCCACGATTTAAGAGGAGACATTGATGGCATATCTGAGGATGTCATATTGAAGACGAGGTGGAGTGTTCTTCGTGGGACGGGCGCTGCGTCTGTCGGCGCACCCGGTGTCTCAGAGGCTGACGTGCTGCTGAGTGTCCATATTACTCCTTTGCCGTCTCGAGATGCAAACGCTCGCCTCCTCGGGCACGGCCATCGGGGCATCCAGCACCGGACACGTTGGACGGGCGCGATAGGCACCGCCAAAACAGGAAGTCCAAGGAGGTCCGAGGTAAACGCTCCAATCAGCATGGGGGCGGGGCAACGGACGGCCTCTGCTGGTCTAAGCCGCGGCCAAGAGGCACAGCCTGACGCCGAAGGTTCCTTGCTTCTGCTGCTGCCTGCATCCGTTCTTCTCAGCGTGAGCTGGCGTTGCGAGCTCGAGACTCACTGATACGGCTTGCGGAGACTGAAAAACGGTCTGGGCCAAGCCGCTCAACGCCAGAGGTCTGAGCGCCGGCGTTCCCGATTCCCGCCATCAATTCGGCGGCGTGAACCGTCCTCGTCATCTTTGACCGAGCTTGCACAAGCGAGAGCACATGACCATGGCCGAGAAGGTGATGCCTCGCGGTGAGGCCCAGCCGCCGCCGCTGCAGAGGACGTCGAAGCGCAGCTTCAAGGCGCCCATCATCGCGGCTCTGGGCTTGCTGGCGACGGTCTCCGTGTGGAGCAAGTTCCAGCATCCAGTCGTGCTAGACGATGACACTGGCAAGTCGCCGTCGTGGAGCTGGGAGGATGCAAGTATCATGATATGCTCATTGTGCCGAGCCGTGCTGACGCTACGGACAGGTCAAGCCGAGCAGAGCCTTGCAGTGGACCAGGTGCTACGATGGTGCCTTGGAGTGCGCGAGACTCGACGTACGCCCGTGTCATCGAGTTCAACCACTGACGGCTTCTAACCTTTGAGGTGCGCAGGTGCCCATGGACTGGAAGAACCCGTCAGACGAGGAGCGCGTCACCCTCGGCGTGGTCAAGCTGGCGGCCAAGTCAAAGGAGAACCCGCTGCCGCCAGTATTTATCAACCCAGGTGTTCGTCCCCTTGCGTGAGCAGAGCCTTGGCCGGAGGCGTGCCTGCTAACAGACGTGTTCGTAGGGGCCTGGAGGGTCGGGCGTCAACATTGTGCAATTGGGCGGCGCCGAGTTGCAGACCATTGTCGGGGACAACCAGGTGAGCCGTCCTAGCAAGAACTCGCGCCAGCTGCGGCGCTGACTGCTCCAAGGACATCATCTCCTGGGACCCGCGAGGAGGTATGCTTGCTCTCCCGTACATCCTCGTAGCATGTTGAGAACCCGTCCAACGAAACATCATCTAGTCGGCGTCTCCACTCCGAGGACGGAGTGCTGGGGAACTGCCCAGAAGAGGGAGCTGTGGACCATGCAAGGCACGGGCGTCATTGACGAGCGACCTGGCCTGCTTTACGACACCTACTCGCGCGGCCTTGCCTATGCCGGCGCCTGCGAGAAGGCACTCAACGACACGAACATCCTCAAGCACCTCAGCACGGCGTACCACGCTCGCGACATGCTGGAGATCCTGGACGGGACCGGGTTCCCAAAGCTGCGATACTGGGGCTTCAGCTACGGCACGGCGCTCGGCGGTGCCTTTGCGGGACTCTTCCCGGACCGCGTGGAGCGGCTCGTGAGCGACGGTAAGCGGCCCTCGCATCCGCATGCCGCGGACGGAGAGACCTGACGATCCGCGCGACTGCAGGGAACGTCGACTACGACGAGTGGTTCGGCAAGGGGCTCCGCAGCTACCTGGCCGACGCCGACGCCATCCTCGACGCCTTCGACAGCGCCTGTCACGAGGCCGGCAAGGACAAGTGCGCCTTCTGGGCCCCCAGCGCCGACGCCGTCCAGGAGCGCCGCGCCAGCCTCCTCGCGAGCCTCAAGAAGCGGCCCGTCCTCGTCCCCGCGTGGTCGCGCGCCAGCGGGCCCGAGATGCCCGAGCGCGTCACCTACTCCAAGGCGCAGCGCCTCACGCAGCGCCTCGTCTACGCGCCCGCCCACACCTTCGGCGCCCTGGCCATCGTCTACGCCGCGCTCGAGGCCGGCGACGGGCTGCCCTACTGCGACCTGCTGCAGGCGGCGCGCGACGGCGGCGGCGGCGGCGGCGGGTCCAAGCTGCTGTGCTCGCTGACGGACACGCCGGCGACGATGCCGCAGGAGACGGCCTCCGAGCCGGACGCCTTCCCCGGCATCATGTGCTCCGACTCGCGGGCGCTCGACTCGCTCGAGGACTTCGAGGAGTACGCGAGGGTGCTGCAGGCGAGCAGCCGCTGGATGGGCGCGACGCACGCGGACTTCGGGGCCGGCTGCGTGGGCAGGACCATCAAGCCCGGGTGGCGCTTCACGACGGGTATGCGAGATCGCGACACGGGAGGCCCGCGTGCTGACTGCAGACGCCGCAGATGACATCCAGGCCGACACGGACTATCCCATCCTCTACATCGGCAACACGGCCGACAACGTCACGCCCCTGGCCAGCGCGTACAACAACTCGGCCCGCTTCCCGAGCTCCGCCGTCCTCGTGCAAAAGACCTACGGCGTACGTCGTCCTTCTCTCGCCCGCCTCCCCCTCTCGCCCGCCTTCCCCCCTTGCTCTGGCTAACGTCTGCCGATGCCAGCACTGCTCCCTCGCCGCGCCGTCGACCTGCACCGCCAGGCACATCCGCGCGTATTTCCAGAACGGCACGCTGCCCGCCTCGGGCACCGAGTGCGAGCCCGACTACGGCCTGTTTGACATGCCGGCGCCGGGGGACGTCGGGGCCCTGGGGCAGCGGGACGAGCTGTCGAGGGCGGTGCACGAGCTGGCGCGCAAGGCGGAGGTTGTGATGCACTACGCCCTGTGAGGTTGCGTCGTCGCGTAGCGCTTGGAGGCGCCTCGAGGGAGGAAGGCATGTAGGACCAGGATGTATTTCCGCTGTCAATATAATCGCTTCTCTAGTCCATCCATGTCCACCGTGCGAGACAGCGCTCACTCCGACCAGAGCCCTCGCTCCTCAGCCCCCTTGTCCCTCCCATGGTGCGCCTTCTCCGGCATCCGCAGCCCCCTGTCCACAACCTCCTTCGCCCTCCTCTCCAGCTCCTCGACCTTGGCTCCCGCCCCGTCCGCATCGCCGTCAG
>JALHCA010000603.1:0-10717 GCA_024340505.1 Tolypocladium nubicola | reverse complement strand
TCTATCCGCGGCTTGTTAGTCTGGGCAGTAACATCTTACGGCATATCCGCTAGAACTGACGCATCTAGCGATGCTTGTTTTCTATCGCTATGAAGTTGTGAGAGCGTTCCGGGAAGAGCTATGCTATGCGGGGCACAGAGGATTCGAATATACCCTTCATAAACTATTTCGTTTAGCTACGCTAGTAGACGTCGCGACGAGCCTCAAGCACCCTTGGCACCCTCTCGAGAAGGAATGTCTCTTCCTCGTTAGTCGAAGGCAATCGGGGGGGCTACGTGAGATGCGTTAGCTGTGGATCTCGGCCGAGGCAATGTGCAATAACAAGAATAACGGGATAATGTGCCTACCGGCGAGGCTACACAGCATTAAAATCATCACTACGAGTATGGTCTCTCGCAATAGCCTCGGCGCCTCGGGCGGGGTCAAGGCAGTGACTGCTGTGGGACGGCACAAAGGAATAGACCCACTGATTTACTATGGGCCCGTACTGTCTTGCCACACCCTCCTGGATCAGGGCCTTGGTCTCAAACTTAATCCGCAATGCCGCGCAGGGAGAACCGCAGCCATAATGAACGAGGCTGAGTCGGAATACGTCGAAGACGCTATAGTTGAAGCCTCACATTAGCAGTTTCCGGGCGGAAAGGTCCCCAGAATCCCATCCAGAAGGAGTGACGAAGATTAGGTTTCGGGGCTCGGCCTGTGGCCCCGCGGGCCCCTGTTGCCCTGTTGCCGTCCCTGCTCAACCGTCTTGGCGGCAGGCCGATCTATACCCAGTAGGGACTGCAAGTGCTACCCTGGTCATAGTGGCGTCGGTTCCGGCGGCAAGGCCATATGCGAAACAGGGGTCTTTGTACCTCTCTCGCGGCTTCTTTGATCAACCTGTCGGTACAGAGTACCAGCCATGTTATGGATAATTACCCATCCGGCCTTGTACTCCGCACTGGAGACAGCCGGTGGGAGACAGGGAGATGGAGCCCGTGGGTTCCGAGCCGACGAGTAGTTGCCGGTCTATCGTATCCTGTTTATTCGGCCCGCGACCCGTCGCCTACTAGCGGCGTGTTCGCTGCACGTCCACGACCTGCGTCCGACGATCCCTGCTCCTTTCAACATTTCGCGATGGTGCCGTCACGGTGCTGTGGCGTGCTGATGTGAGATTGCCCTCCTCCGGCCGGCTGTGAACTAACTGTACGGGGACTCGGTGGAAAGGAGCATGTCTCACGGATGGATCAGGACGTCGTGTGTGTCAAGGCCTCCGGGGCTCAAGAACCGAAGGCGGCGGCGGGTGGTGGCACTCCAACGACTCTCCTCGATGCTACCATCTTACCAACCTTTCAACGCCAACGTCATCCCATGTGTTGCGACCTCGGGCATCGCTTCACTGCGCATCCCGCCAATCAGACCTGCCAAATCACCGCTTCTCCTGGGTCTGACATGGGTTGAAGATTGAATCGAGAAAGAGGTCTGAGGTTTGGGACGCACGCACGTTCCCTTGACCACACTCTTCCCTCTGCGCGTCAACGTTGACTCCCTCTCTCCGAGGTACATTGTCTACCCACGTCGCCATCGACCACGGCAAGAAGAGCCAACACATGCATAGACATGAATCACAATGCCGCTCGTTCGGCCAAGGCAAGCAATCAAGGACGTGCTTCTCGCTCGCGACTCCGCGGTGCGTCTCCTGCCCAACGTCACGGCCCTCGTTCGGCTTCTCATGCGACTATTGCAGACCGACGTGTTCACTCTCGATGGGGCAGTATAGGCTCGTCGGCTTCGCAACACCAAAGGAGACTATCGTGCACGAGCGGCAACGATGATAGCAGTTATGGCGTCGCCACATCAAACAATGCAAACTCCGATCAACCCTTGGACCACGACGCGATCAACACCACCAAGTCGGGAGACATGTCGCAGCTATTATCAATGTCAAATTGCATGATGGACGTCGTTCCGGACCTGCCAGCAACCAGTCCGAACCACATCAACAACTCATACGGCTCCTTCTTACCCGACGACAACGCCATGAACGTCTTCGACTTTCATGACCCGCTGCCCGCAAGGAATGACATCTCAGACCAGTGCAGTCAGAACGGGAACATGCTGTCCGACTTTGTCGACTCCCTACTGCCCGCGGACGTGGAATCGGGCCTCCCCCGTCTTCCCCTCCACGATCACCACTGTCGATCCTGCTGCTGCGGCAGCACCGGCTCCACGACCAAGTCATCCAACGTCGACAGTGGCTCCTCGATGGAAGAACGCTTCGAATGTGTCGTTGAGTCGGTGCAGAATGCCGGCTTCAAAAACATGGACGATATGGTCCTGTCCTATTACACGGCCGCCTTCGACGAGGACTCGGACATGTTCCACGAACAACGCATGAGCCGCAAACGCGGGCTACCCGCCATGCTTTCTAGACTTCGCGGCTCCACCGGGGCCTGGCCGGAGTACGAGCGCGAGGCCTACCAGGCCGAGATCCTCAAGAATGCCGAGAGCCTCCTCGTTGGCGAGTGTCGGCGCCTCTTCGCCAGCCCAGCCTTCCAGGAGTGCCTGGCACATCTGAGATCCGGTGCCGTCCACTCCCCTCCCCCCCCTTCCTCCTCGTCGTCGTCCTCGCTTCCCGATGGTGGGTTCAGTAGCGGCACCGGCAATACTCCTGCCTCGCAGTCCTTCGCTTCTGGCGTGTCTTATCCTAAAACCTGGCTGTCGGAGGAGCTCCCGAACGTGTGGAAGCTCGTGTCGGCACTATCAGGATGTCGCGCGGGCTCGCAGCCCGTCACCACCATGTTGCTGACCTTGTGCTTTGCAGACCACTTGCAGGCGGAGGAGGTGAGGCTGTTGCTTCAGAGCACTGCCATGTAGCCGGGCTAGAATCACGAATCAGAGTTGGCGGGCGACCAAAATCAAGATTAGGTACTAGGCGGGGGCGGCTCATGTTTGTCTGACGACGATGGAGACGCAGATGGCGATTATGGTTAGGTTGAGCTTGCGTCCAGCTTGGATGAGATGTCGTACGCTTAGCAGGTAGAGATGGATAGGCACAAGCATGCAACATTCCCTCCCTCCGATTGCCCCAACATAATGCGCAGAGCCGCGACGGAACCAAGGTCCAGAGGCCCAAGATGGGGCTGGGAAGGCTGGTTCGCCTAATACGATGCTGGCTGAAGGAGAGGCGAGCGAATGTGGACCACTGCAGGGCACTAGTCCTCGTTGGGGAGCTTTGCTTTACTGTCCAGGGGTCCGCGCCGCTGACGATGCTCCTTTATGACAGTCAGCCTGGCATCACGCTACCCCAGGGAACGATGTTCTGCGGTGCGGATTGCGTGGGCACGGCAGGAGTAGGACCGTAGCAGAAGCCAAGAGAATTCTTCTAATTTTTAATTTCCGTCGGCCGAAATGAGTGGCAGTCGCTTCGAATAATCAGGTAGTCGTCTATAGAATCGCGCAGACAACCTTCCAACGCGTGACCCATGTTGCGAGAGTGAGCTTCCACCTGTTGCCCCCTTCATTTCCGGCTCAGCACACAGGGCCAACTCCAACGCGCGCACACTGCACGAACCAAACATGCGCTTCCTCGCGCGCGCATTCTGCGCGGGCCTCCTCGCATCGAACGGACATCCCTGTACTCTAGCAACTGCCTCGCGACTGCCGGCGGGCTCCTGGAGACAAAACCCGCGTGGCCACCCAGGGCCGTCACAGGGAGCCAGCCTGCACCACCCACGCCAGGCCGGTGCGCCGACGTGTGCACAGCGGCCGCCGGATGGTTTCCAGGCCCCGAAGGCGAATATATGGCACGGTCTCACCGATGATGAGGCGGTCGCGGTGACGTCGTGGCTGTTCGAGCAGCAGGAGCTCAACCTGACGGCCGCTGCCAATGCCACCGCGTGGGACAATACGGTCGACTTCATGCAACTGCTCATGCCCAACAAGACGGACGCGTTGGCTTACGTGGACGGCGACGGTCCCGAGCCGCCGAGATACGCTCAGGTCTCGCTCAACCTCCGGGCGACGGAGAAGGCAACCTTCACCGAGATCACAGTTGGGCCCCTGCCTGTCGGCCAAGGGACCACGTGGGAATATCTCACGTACCCGTACAGCAAAAAGCGGAGAGGGAGCATCCGTAACATCAACGCTGACGATACGACGCTCTACCTGGAGTGGCTGGCCGTCATCGGCGCCAACATGTCCGACATCACCCTCGCGTTGTGGAATAAAACTGCCACGGGCGCAGTCAACGACACCTTGTTAATCTACGGTATGGCGGTTACATCGCTCCATCTTGAGCTTCTCCTCGAGTCAACCGGCTGACCGACGACGGTAGGCACTGATCCGACGTGGCAGGACGACGGCAGGCTGATCCGCTGGGATACATTCTGGGCCATCCCGACGACTCCCTTTGATTCCATCTCTCTGCTACCGCAAGGGCTGTTTGTCAAGTCGGACGTCACGGGGCGAGACCTATCCAAGTGGAAGCTCGAAGGGTTCGTCTACAATGACATCTTCTACGCTACCGAGAACGATTTCAGAGAAGCTTTCTATTCGGACGGTAAGGCGCTTGCTTAGTTGCATTACTCACTGCATGTCGCGAGAGGACGAAGCTGACCCACGGCACCCCAATCCGGCAGGCTTCAAAAGACTGCCGGCCAACGTCGACGGGGCTTGGACAGGTACAGATCAGCAGGGGCCGCGGCCGCCGTTGGATCAACTGCAGCCCCCGGTACAGGTCGTGCCGCCCACAGGCGCTCGCTACTCGATCGACCACGAGGCGAGATACATCCGGTGGCTAGACTGGACCTTCTTTGTCCGTATTGACCACTCGACCGGAGTTGGTCTGCACGACGTGCGCCACAAGGATGAGAGGATTCTGTATGAGCTGGCCATGCAGGAGGCGCTCGCACATTACACGGGAAACGACCCCGTGGCTTCTGGGCTGGCGTTTCTCGACACGTATGACGGATTCGCTGCCAACAGCCGCCCACTGATCCCCGGCTACGATTGTCCATCACAGGCTACGTACATGAACATCTCCTTCTTCGCGTCCGACAGGGTTCTGACCAATGTGAACGCCATCTGCCTGTTCGAGTCTGACACAGATCACCCCATTGCTCGGCACAAGGCCGCCGCGTATGTGACCGCCACCAAGAACATCAAATTCGTGCTTCGCTGGGTCGCAACGATTCGCAACTATGACTGTGGGTTGTCCCGTTTAGAGGACGTTTTTCACGCTTGGGAGAGAAGCGCTGTCCGCTAACAGCAATGGCACATGCTCCCCTTGTAGATCTCTTCAGCTACGAGTTCTACCTCGACGGCAGCATGCAAATTAAGCTTCAGGCGTCGGGTTATATCTCAGCCGCGTACGCAGGAAACGACGACGGCTACGGCTACCGTGTCCACGACCAGATCTCGGCGTCGCCACACGAACACGTCGTTAACTTCAAGGCCGACTTCGACGTCCTGGGCAAGGAGAACTCGCTTCAGCTCGCCGAGTTCGTCCCCGTGACCAAAGACTACGTCTGGTCGGACGGCCCGCGCAATACGTTCCACATCGAGCGCTCCTTTGTCGAATCCGAGAACCAGGGCCGCATGATGTGGAGCGCGCGCGGCGCCACGCAGTACAACGTCGTCAACACCGACCGCCGCAACCGTTTCGGCGAATACAGGGGCTACCGCATTGCGGCGTCCGGTCCGACGGCGCATCTCACGGCGCCGGCGTCGAGCAATCTGCGCGAAGCTGTGCACCCGTTTACCTTCGACCTCGCCGTGACACGCCGGAAAGATACGGAGCCCAAGTCGGCGCATCACTACAATGGGATGGACGTGCTGGCGCCCATGGTCAACTTCGACGACTTTTTCGACGGCGAGGGTCTGCGCCAGGAGGACATTGTGCTGTGGTTCAACTTGGGGATGCATCACCTGCCATCTAGCGGCGACATACCCAACACGCTGTTCAACATCGCGCACACGTCGGTGCAGATCGTGCCCGTGAACTTTCACGAGACGGACCCGTCGCGAGAGACAGGGCACCGCGTGCGCATCGACCTGAACGCCACGACAGGCACGGCGAATAACGTGGAGCTCTTCGGGCAGGAGGATGGGATGTGTGCGGTGACCCTCGGTGGCGGCCAGCGGGAAGCGTTGTATGGATATGGGCAGGGCTAGCGTCGGTAGCTGCAGACTATGTAGCCTGTTGGATATACCCCAGAACACTGCCTCACTCCAACCTGTCTCTCAAACCAAACACTCAAACAAGTCGACCGCTCAATCAGTGGCGAAAGCTCATGATGATGCAGCCGATTTACCACCTAGACCTACCAGGAGTTGACTTGGTCGTGTAACCCTCTAGATAGTCCTTCTCACCATTCATGCGATATTACTGTAGAGAGGCTCATCTTGACAACTTGGACACATATTTCATCTGGTCATAAACCCGGCTTTCGTCAAAAGCCGCGTATCAAAACGACTCAATGGTCTAAGACAAGTAGCGACTTTCTTGATTCACCACGCACGATGAAATATCCTTTCTAAACCCACCTAACAGCCCCAAACGAGTTTGCTCCAGGGGCGACAGAAAACTGCTTTCCGAGTGACGACGGAAGCTTGACCGCTTGCTCGAGGCCGAATGGCACTTCAAAATTTCTTGACGGCACCGAGCTTGCTCTAAAGCAGGAACCTGAACAAGTGGTTACTGTCACGTCACAAATGACGGCATGCTTCTGTCAGAGCATCAAGGACACCAGGAGCGAGAAGGAAGGGAGGGCAGGATGGAACTAAATCCGACAGCGTCTTCTTCCAACTGGCAATGTACGATGCTCAAGTGCGAGAAGCAGCAGCCCAAACTGAAGGAGGTTCGAGAGGCTATGCTTGGTTCTGCCACGAGTCCATTGCCGCGGCTCTTGAAGACAACGTTCAACTCGACGATCCCGTCGCAGCCATCATGTACATCCGCAGCATCAAATCGAAGGATTCTGACGGCGTCGGTGAGTGTCTCAACAGACACAGTGGACCCATCCCTGCCACTCTTGCACCCAGCCGTCCCCTTCCGACCGAGCCCAGCTTCAAGACGGTGTCGACGGCACCCGACACATGCGCCCATCCTCCTCCTCACGCCAGCTATCGCTCCCCACACACGTCTGGCAGTAGAAGGCGTGCTCCGGATCGTACCTCGCTTTGATCTGCACCAGTCGTCCATACACATGGCCGAAGAAATCTCTCTTCCAATCGGAATTGTGCACGTTGGCCACGTTGCCGTACGACCCCGTATCCGGCGCCAGCGCTTTCAACGAGGCCTCCTTGACGTCCGTGATGTCCGCGATCAAGGCCCGCACCTCCCCGGGCGGGGTCGAGGCATTGTAGGACAGATAGGTGTTTTGGTTGGCAACGGCCCGCCGCCACGCCGGGTTCGCGGCGCTACCGTCGCGGCCGATGGCACCGAACGGCGCGCCGTGCACCTCGAGCGTGTTGAGGGCGGCCTGTGCCGGGGGGCCGGCGGTGGCGTCGAGCATGCGAGCCAGGGCGGCGCCGCGGCCGAGGGCTGTGACGTCGAGGAAGCGCGAGGCGACTTGGACGAGGTCGCCGGTGGTGCCAACAGCGGTGTGGTAGGTGTTGTAGAAGTCGGCATACGTGGCGTGCTGGGTGTAGTTCACAGTGACGAGCAGCGACGAGCCGTTGCGCGCGGCGAGCTTGTCGGCAACGGGGGCAAAGGCGGCCTGGGCGTCGCGCAGGTCCAGGTCGAAGTTGGTCCACGTGTGCGAGTAGAAGGCCACGGCACTGCTCGCCATCCAGTCGCCGTAGCCGCCCCAGTGCCGCCGGGCGACGTGCGGCACGCCGGCATAGATGTCCTGGAGTGCGGCGAGGAAGTCAAGCCGCGCTCCTGGCGCCTGGGCGACCATGAGCAGCGTCTGCGCCACGACGGGCGTCGTGGGCCAGGCCTTGACCGTCACCTCGACGACAATGCCGTACGAGCTGGGCCCACCGCCGCGCACCGCGAAGAACAGGCCCGGCGACTGCGTCGGGCTCGTCGTGGCCAGCGATCCGTTGGCCAGCACGACCTTGGCTTCGAGCACCTGGTCCGACCCGAGCCCGTACTTGTGCGAGGCCGGCCCGTGGCCGCCGCCCTGCATCCAGCCGCCGATGCACCCGACCGTCGGCGAGACGCCGCCAACGACGATCAGGTTCCTCGCCGCCGCGCCGCCGTAGACGTCAGTCCATTCATAGCCGCCGCCAATGGTGACGGCGCTGCCGTTCCACGACGAGCCCGGCCGAGCCAGGCGGTCGTGGAAGACGATGCCGGTGCGCAGATGACGGATCCAGACCTGCAGGCTGCCGAAACCGGCACTGCGGCCCAGGAAGTCGTGTCCCGTGTCGCGGACGACGAGCCGGATGTTGTGGCGGCGGGCGAAGACGACACCGGCGGCGACGTGATCCGCATGGGTCGCGTTGACGGTGAAGACGGGCGCGTTGCCCAGCGTGCACGAGCCCGCGGGCACCTCGCCAGCGCTGGCGTTGACGGGCGGACAGGGCAATTCGAAGGGCTGGGGATAGCCGATTGGGGAGTCGATCTGGAACGAGACGTTCCGCCACAGGGACGAGACTGCGCTGCATTGTGCCGCATCGGCGGCTGGGCCGGGATAGCATGACCGCGCAATCGGTTGGCTGGCGATGAGTTGGCCGTGGATGCTGGCGTTCAGCTGCTGCCACTCGGCTGCCGAGGGCCAGCAGGAGTCTCCGGGAACCTGGCCAGGTTGATCAACTCGGGTCCGAAGCGCTGAGGGCGAGCCTGCACGAGAAGTCGAAGGGGGCACCTACACATCTGCAGTTGTCACTGGACGCTGCTGCGAGCACTCCCGTCGTCACAGTCAGAAAGACGGTCGCGAGCCGGCTGATCACTACAAACATCTTGGCCATGGGAGGGGCGCCGCGGATGCAAAGACGACTGGCCGTATAACTCTCGCTGCCCGTGCTCTAAGCGGACAATTGTTCAAAATGTCATCGCTGAAAGCGACGTGGGAGCTTCGCTTCGGACAGAGAGGCTAGCTATGTCGAGACAGACAGTAATACCGTCGACACTACTAGTGCTATTAATACTACCTACGTATACTATACTTCCAGGTCTGATCACGAGCTGAGCTTGGCAAATTTAGCAGCATGTCAACGCCCATCGGAAACAATGAACGAGAATGATGATTACTTGTTCTTTGAATTTGTACCAGGATCAGATCGCGAAAACGGTGACATCAGACAACGGCACGAGGCAAAGGTGGTAGATTCACCGTCATCGCCAGCCGCTTCCGTCCCAATAGTCACAGCAGATGACTGTCAGGCGGGAACAAAAAGAGCGCTGCAGATTGACACATGGTCGCCGCTGTCAGTTGGAACGTCGCATCCTTGAGTAGCGTTGTGCTCGGGGAGGAGTCCATCTCTGACTGTCAACCATTGATCTCGCCCTCTCACGAGCATCATGCTCATGCCCCTAGCCGAGGTCTTAACCGGCCCAAAATGATGACGGCCATCTACTTACGTATATTGTAGGTCAAGCGTCGAGACTCTCGCCGCCGTGTTTCTCATTCCTACCGTTCATGGTCCATATCAAGCTTCCAACTAGCAAGCATCCGCGTCCCTATCCCGCGTACTTGACATCAACAGTCGAACATGGCCCCCGCAGCAACGGCAGCGACGCAGGCATCGCCAACAACGCCGTTGGCATCGTCCCCAGGGCCGAAGCCCGTGCCATTCATGGCCAAGAACTCGCATAGACCCGACTTCTACAACGCCCTCGGCTGTATCATGGACCTCCGCAAAAAGTACCTGGCCAACCGACACCTGTATGTCACGGGCGAGGAGATGCACGACCTCCTGAAGCCCCTTGGCGCCCGCGACGAGGACTTTGAGCGCTTGAGGGACGTCAGCAACCACCTGGGCAAGGATCCGACGCTTCCCTACCGCGAGATCAAGCAGGGCCGTTACGTTTTCGACTACGGCGACCGATCCATCTATCGCACCGAGAAACAACCCTTCATCCTCTCGATCAAGGAAGGCTTCAAGCGCTACGACTCGGACACGTACCGCGCGTTCCCGGAGATCGAGGACGACCTTCAGCAGAACACGGTGTTGCAGGCTCTGCTCCTATTCAAGACCTTCTTCTTCCAGGATGTCGAGTCCGCCGAGAGGCTCTACCAGGACTACACGAGCGACAAGTGGGTTTGCACCCTGTTCAACGTGCGCACCTTTACGTCGGACGACACGCTCGGCGAACCCGCGCTCGAAGGCGTCCACAGCGACGGCGTCGACCATACCATGGTCACACTGCTCGGCCACGACAACATGGCCGCCGAGAGCGCCATCACCTTTGTCCATGACATGCGCGAGCGGCCGGGGATCCGCATCGAGGAGACCACCGGCTCGCTCGTGCGAGGCGTCGCACAGCACTGGGACTTTCTCGACACCATTCTCATCGTCGACAACGAGCGATTCCACAGCCTAACGCCGGTCTGGCGCGTGGACGAATCTCGGCGCTCCACGCGGGATGTCCTGATCTTCTTCACGCGGAAGCCCGCCCTCGAGGGGCACGCGTCGCACGGGGTCGATTCGACCGTGCCGCATGAGGGGTTACCGATGCGGATTGCGCTCGATGTGCCGTATGCGTGAGGCTCGCGGCGTCGAGACAGTACGAGCATATGCTCAAGGTTTTCAAGCTCTCGCCTTGACCCGGGGGGAAGAGGGGGGG
>JALHCA010000602.1:0-46686 GCA_024340505.1 Tolypocladium nubicola | reverse complement strand
GGCCCGTGAACAAGACGACAGGGGCTCGCACGACAACCGCGACAGCACGCCGCACGATAGGGGAAATACACGATGCTCCTCCCGCATGGGGAAGGGGGGCTTGGGGCAGGCCGTGGAGTTCATGAACGACAACCAAACGTTACCTGCCCCTGGTCCTGTTGCCAGCTTTTCATACATGGGCCGATGGCATGTTCGGACAATGGGCGCCGGGCGCCTAGGAGGGTTTGCCTCGAACGGCGATTCGCAGCAGCGGTTTGCTAGGGGCTGGCGAGAAGGTATATAAGGCTGGCGTGGCTCTCTCTCAGTCACTGTCTCTGGTCCCTTCCTCTTCTCTCCTCAAGCCACAGCGAGCCTACCCCCTTTCCTCCCTTCATCTGCTCCTGCCAGACGTTCTACTTTGCTTACGGCCCTTCCCACCCAGCAAGAAACCACAAGCCGTCAGTCTACACCGCCGCAATGAAGACCTCCCTGGCCTCGCTTGCCGCCGCCCTCCTCGGGCTGGCCTCCTTCTCCCAGGCGCACATGGAGATGAAGAACCCGCCGCCGTTCCGCTCCAAGTTCAACAAGCTCACCACCAACGTCGACTACGACATGACGTCGCCGCTCGCCGCCGACGGCAGCAACTTCCCCTGCAAGGGCTACCACAAGCTGCTGGGCACGCCGCAGGGCAAGCCCGTGGCCGAGTGGGTGCCGGGCCAGTCGTACAGCATGACCATCACGGGCGGCACGCCGCACAACGGCGGCAGCTGCCAGGCGTCCGTGTCCATGGACAAGGGCCGCACCTGGAAGGTCATCCACTCGTACATCGGGCACTGCCCCGTCATGGGCGACTCGAGCTACCAGTTCACGCTGCCCAGCGACACGCCCGCGGGCGACATGCTCTTCGCCTGGACCTGGTTCAACCAGGTCGGCAACCGCGAGATGTACATGAACTGCGCCGCCATCACCGTCAAGGGCGGCGGCAGGAAGCGCCGCGGCGCGTCCAACCCCATCGGCAGCCGGCCCAACATGTTCGTCGGCAACGTCGGCAATGGCTGCGGCACGACCGAGGGCCGCGACCTGCTGTTCCCGAACCCGGGCCCGGACGTGGACATGAACTCGCAGCGGACTGCTCCCCCCACCGGGAACTGCCCCTACTAGAACCAGGGGCAGCAAGGAGGTGGTGACGAGAGGCAGCCGAGCGAGAGTGGCGGCGGCGGCGGCGGCAGCAGCAGCAGCAGCAGCAGCAGCAAGTCGAACAGCGGAACTCCGGTTGCCGTGGCCGGAGTGAGGCCAACCCCGAACCCAAACGGTGGCGTGTCCTGCTCCGTTGTTCGCTCTGGTGCGAGCCGCAACAAGGCTTTTCTTGGTATATAGATACACGGTTTGCGGGGCAGTTTCAGATGATCTGACACGGGGATGACTGGGACCCTCGCGAGTGCTCGTACATATTTCTGATTTCTCTTGCACATAGCTGTACATATTCTAGCACTTCGTTTATTGCGCTGCTTGTCGCGGACACGGAGGCTGAGGGGGTAGGGGACCGGCTCCGCTACAGTCTGGTGGCACGAAAAGAATACATTTGGAGTATCCCGTGCACCGTCCCTTGTTCCTGCGCGGCCATGGACGTGAGCTGATTCACGGCACGCGATACGGTTGCGAAACGGGCGGGCGTGACAGTACAGCTTGCGTGACGCGTGATTGTTTGCGCGGACAAAAGGGACAAAAGGACGGGAATGTTGGGAACAATTCGAAACAAACAATGCAAGAGGCAGCCCATTCCGCCATTGGGCGCAAACGAGCGACGTCGTTGGCGTGGGCCAATCAGGCTGGATGCTCGGGCTGGCCCCTGCCGCGCATCAGTGAAGGTTCGACGCCTCAGGCCCCGGGCAGCGCCACAGGAGACAATTCACTCTGAAGTGCTCCGTAGTGCCTGGGGCTGTCGCAGGGAGGAAGCGGTGCTGGCCTGGTGTCTCGCACCAGCCACATCCTTTCACCCAGCTCGCGATGCGGTGCCGTAGTGCGCCCAAGGTGCCCACTGGACGGGCTCCCGTTCAATGACCAAACCAACCGTCACGCACCCGTTGGCAAACGGGGCGTCTCGATCGTCGTCTGCTATCGGGACTGAGCACCGGGCTGGACCTATGAGTAGGTATTATTGGCTTCGCTGCCGAAAAGCGCCTAGCTCCGTCCCTGTCTGGGCGTCATCACGGCCCCCACGGGGCCAGGACGCTGCAAACCGTCACTGTACTCGCAGGCCGCTGGGGGGCGCCTCCGTCCACATCTCGGCGGCGCCGTCTCCCCGCCGTATATCACCACCTCGCTCTCAACCTCTTCCTCCCCCACACCCCAATCTCTGCCTCCGCCCTCCAAACGCTCACCACCCGACCCTACCCCCCCCTCGGGCCTCCGGTCGAAGCAGTCTCTCGCATCACGCACCGCAGAGCCAGGCATCCCCCATGGCTGGGCCAACGTCGCCGAGCGCCGAGGGTCCCACGTTCGCCCCTCCCGCGCTGCCCGCGGGCTGGATCGCGCAGTGGGACGGCGCGAGCAAGAAGTACTACTACGTGCAGCTCGCGACGGGCGTCTCCCAGTGGGAGGTGCCCACGCAGGCCGCGCAGACGGGCACCACGCCCGGCCAGCACGTCGAGCACCCCTACGGCCACCCGCCGCCGCAGCCCGAGCTCATCACCCACCCGGACGGCTCGCAGACGGTCAAGCACGCCGACGGCACCATGGAGCCCATCATGGCCGACGGGTCGCGGGGCGTCGACGGGCCGAATGGGGATCGCGGGCTGGGTGTAAGTCGTCCCCTGCCCCTGCCCCCGCCCCCTGCTTCTCTCTCTCTTCCAGAAGGCTGACTGTGGTGGCGATGGTAGAGCATGGCGATGAACGCGCTCCTCGGCGGCAAGAACTCGGGCGGCGGCAACGGCGGCGGCGGCAGACTGGGCGGCCTTGCGAACCAGTTCCTCGGCGGCGGGCACGGCGGCAGCAGCAGCGGCAGCGGCAAGAGCTCCGCGGGCAAGCTCGTCGGACAGCTGGCCTCGAACCTCCTCTCGCCCTCTAGCAAGCCCGAGGCGCCGTCAAACTACCACGGCGGGCAGAACGCCGGTCACCAGAGCCAGGGTGGCATCGCAGGTGCCGTCTTCGGCGGTGTAGCCAACATGTTTGGCGGCAAGCCGTCCCATGGCGGCAGCGGTGTAAGCCGGATCCCCCCTCGTCCCGTTGCAGTGCAGATAAGCTAGGTGGCCATTTGGACTGACATGGTTGGCAATTCAGGGCCAGAATTACGGCTACTCGGGCTCCGGCACCGGCGGATCATACTCTGGCGAAGCACCCACGTACAAGCCGCCTGGGTCCGGACACGGCTCCTCGACGCACACCCCGTCCGGCCCCCAATCCCAGTCAAACCAACATCAGCAGCAGGCGCCCCAACATCATACGTCGCCGAGCCAGGGCCACCAGAACCACCAGAGCCAAAGCCATCAGTCGTACCCGCCTCCTCCGTCCGGGGGCCCCCCTCTAGGACAGCAGCCGCCTCACAGCCAGTCCCCCTACGGCCAGTCCTACGGCGGGCAGCAGGGACAGCACGGAGGAAGCGGCGGGTACTCGCACCAAACCTCGAGCCATGGTGGCCTGCCATCGGGCGGCCAGAACCCTCCATACGGCCAGTCTCATCAAGGGCCGCCAGGCGGCTACGGCCAAGGCCCTCCCGGCGGCTACAGCCAAGGGCCTCCGGCGGGTGGTTATGGCCAGGGACCGCCAGGCGGCTACAGTCAAGGGCCGCCTGGTGGTTACAACTCTTCGTACCCCGGAGGGCAGGGTGGCCAACAGCAATATGGCGGACACAGTCAGGTGCCATACCACGGCGGTCCTTACTGAGAAGCTCGGCAGCCGCATATGAAAACAACGAGCAGTTCGCCTGCCAGCTGCTCCGTTGCCCCGGGGTCAAGAGCCAAGTGGTTGCAGACTGCTGGAATATCGCCGCCCAACTAGAGCCAGCTTTGCGGAGGAGCCGCCGAGGCCATGTGGAGGAGTTCTGTGCGCGGCTGAGCATCGTATACTGATTTTGCTGTTGCATACGTATGTTGCGATGATAATGCGGTCGACGAAGACGAACGTATAACGATGTGTCGAGACTCGGCCAAGCGTCCTGCTTCAATGTACATAGAGAAGCACGCTGATTCATCTTCTTTACCAATGTTGGAAAGGGTGGAGAACGAGGACGAGGAGGAAGAGGAGGAAGAGGAGGAAGATTTTTTTGAGCCTCGCGTTGAGCATCGTTTTTTTTTTAGTCCTGCTTCTTCGTCTGGCTCTCGGGGGAGCCGGCAACAGACTGGAGACTAGAGGCAATCCACCGAGCTGCAAACCAAGTGACGGCGCCAACGAGGACGAGATAACCCGCGGTTGGGGCCAGAGATCGAGGGACGACGTTATACAGGAACGGGTCCAAGATGAGGTCGACCAGGACTGGCGGAGGATTCTGCATGAGCTCCGCGTCATCAGTGAAGTAGTCTGCCGCAGCTCGCACGTGGAGAAGCAAGACTGATGCCTTGCGCTCCCCGAGCCCGTCCGAGTACGACTTGCGCGCGCTGGAGTCTTGCTTGTCCAAGGCGTGATCTGCTTGCCGTGCGGCGGCATACGCTGCTAGGGACTCTATGAGTTCCGGAGTCTGCCAAACAGTGTCCAGCTCATAGACATCCAATGCGAAGCTTGTTGGTTCCTGAATGTTGAAGCATGAGCCAAGATGGCCCCTTCATCAAAAGGATGGATGAATGGACCATGTTCAAGACGGACTTACAATGGCAGCCCAGCACACGCGTAGCTCGTATCTCTGGCTCTCGGTGAGGCCATCCAGGAGGAGCCATGCCGGGCGTCCCTGGGCCGCATTGCCCTTATCGGCGGGGAAGACGCGGCTCAGGTTCGTCCGGACGGAGGAGGTCTCGGGCGTGAGGACGTGGAGTTTGAGATCGGACAACGTGGGCTTGGCTAGGGGGATGTTGGCGGGGGCTGGGCCGATGAAGATGACCTTTTCGACGTTGGCGAGCACGGCGGTGGTGGTGAGCAGCAGGAAGAGCAACAGCCCAGAGAGGGGGCTACGGGAATGGAGTGCCATGTTGCCTCCCATTCACGTTGCGGATTGACAGTGAATGGAAAGAGCAGGACTGTTTGATTGGGTGATGCGGTGACGGCAGATGAGGCTCATCGGTTGGATGACGATGAACCTGGGACGCGCCGTACTCGTGGGCGGGTGACGCTTTGGGGCACGGGGACCCAGTTTCTGCCACTCGGGGGCGTCCGGGAAGCAGCCGATGGCCTGTTCAGGGGCCACGGTGCAGCTGGGCGGGCTTGGTGATTAATGGATGGATTGTGAACAGCTGATGGAGCATGAGGGGTTCGCCAGCCGTCCGGTACAGAAACAGGCAGCGAGGTTCCGGTTCCGGCCGCCTCCTGTCTCGCCGCTGAGAATTGGACGGCGGCTGCTACGGAGAACGCGAGCAACAGGCCTCTGCGCAAGGCTGCTCGACTGCCTTGCGTCTGCGTTGGAGACCCCGACCTGCGGCGGGGGGGGAGGTACTCGCAAGGCTCGAGTGCGTCGTGCTTCGTGCCACGTACTCGTACTGTCTGTACAACCAGTGAATGTTGAAGATACTCATAAATGACATGTAAACAGACCACATCATCTCGGCAGTAATTAGCGGGCCATAGACGCAGCCTGGCCTGTGGACTCCCTGGAGCGCTAGAGCGGTGAGCACGGCAGGCACCACCCACAGACGCGCTTACCCTTTCCAGCCACGCCTGGGAAATCAACAAATCCCCAGACAGCAACGCACCTCGCTGGCTCGCCCCTTCCCCCCTGTCGGCCAAATTTCCCCCACCTATTTTCTTCCCTCACCCCATCGCGCAGCACCTCCTCCCAAACCTCACACGTACCCAAACCCGCGACGAGAGAAAAAATAGACAGGCCTTTCTTCCTCTGGGCTCGTCGACCTTGCTTCTACATTATTCGATACCACACTTTTGACAATCTGCTTTGCCCATAATCCGTCACCATGCGTGAGGTTATCAGCATCAACGGTGAGCTCCAGCTGCTGCCCCTCATCTGCCCAACGCCTTACGCGTCTTCACCGCACCCGTCCCCCCTTGGCCAGCCGTCCGTGCTAACATCGCGACTCTAGTCGGCCAGGCTGGTTGCCAGATCGCCAATTCCTGCTGGGAGGTATGTTTCGACCCTTGGGCTTCTTTGCTGACAGCTGGCTGACTTTTCTCTCCCGCAGCTTTACTGCCTCGAGCACGGTATCCAGGTAAATTGCCGCCGACGATTTGTTGACGCCTCCGCTTCGAGTCCGACCTGGCTAATGCCGGACACCCGCAGCCTGATGGTTACCTCACCGAGGAGCGCAAGGCGCAGGAGCCCGACCAGGGCTTCAGCACTTTCTTCTCGGAGACTGGTACGATCCCACCACCCAAAAAATACTCACCCTCAAGGACCATGGCTCTAACACTGTCAACCCGCACAAAGGCCAGGGCAAGTACGTTCCTCGCGCCATCTACTGCGATCTCGAGCCGAACGTCGTCGACGAGGTCCGCACCGGCCCCTACCGAAACCTGTTCCACCCCGAGATGATGATCACCGGCAAGGAGGACGCCTCCAACAACTACGCCCGTGGCCATTACACCGTCGGCAAGGAGCTCATCGAGGGTGTCCTTGACAAGATCCGACGCGTTGCCGACAACTGCGTTGGTCTCCAGGGCTTCCTGGTCTTCCACTCCTTTGGCGGTGGCACTGGCTCTGGTTTCGGTGCTCTCCTGATGGAGCGTCTGTCCGTCGACTACGGCAAGAAGAGCAAGCTCGAGTTCTGCGTCTATCCCGCCCCCCAGACCGCCACCTCCGTGGTCGAGCCTTACAACTCCATTCTGACCACCCACACCACCCTCGAGCACTCCGACTGCTCCTTCATGGTGGACAACGAGGCCATTTACGACATCTGCCGTCGCAACCTGGGCCTGGAGCGTCCCAACTATGAGAACCTGAACCGCCTGATTGCTCAGGGTAAGAAGAGAGCTCCATGTGTAGCCCCCACTGACAACAGCATCGAGGTGACTGACATGAATGCGCTCTAGTCGTTTCCTCCATCACCGCTTCGCTCCGATTCGATGGCTCCCTCAACGTTGATCTGAACGAGTTCCAGACCAACCTGGTGCCCTACCCCCGAATCCACTTCCCTCTGGTCGCTTACGCACCCGTCATCTCGGCCGCCAAGGCTGCCCACGAGGCCAACTCCGTCCAGGAGATGACCATGTCCTGCTTCGAGCCCAACAACCAGATGGTCAAGTGCGATCCTCGCCACGGCAAGTACATGGCCACCTGCCTGCTGTACCGCGGTGACGTCGTACCCAACGATGCCCACGCCGCCGTCGCCACCCTCAAGACGAAGCGTACCATTCAGTTCGTCGACTGGTGCCCCACTGGCTTCAAGCTCGGTATCTGCTACCAGGCTCCCGAGAACGTGCCCAACGGCGACCTCGCCAAGGTCAACCGTGCTGTGTAAGCCTCCCAATCATCCCGCAATCTCCGGTGATATCAGTGTTCTAACGCGATGTAGCTGCATGCTGTCCAACACCACCGCCATTGCCGAGGCCTGGAGCTCTCTGTCGATGAAGTTCGACCTGATGCACTCCAAGCGTGCTTTCGTGCACTGGTACGTTGGTGAGGGTATGGAGGAAGGCGAGTTCTCCGAGGCTCGTGAGGACCTGGCTGCCCTGGAGCGTGACTACGAGGAGGTTGCTGCCGACTCCATGGGCGAGGAGGAGCTTGAGGCCGAGTACTAGACAGTGTTGTCGAGAGTTATGTTTGTGGAGGAACTGCAGCACTGTTGATTCGGTACAAATTCAAGCCTGCTCTCATACCCTAGAGTCTAGAAAGGGTGTATTTTTCTTTACTAGGTCACAAGCCACGCCAATTTTTAATGTCAGAGACAATCTGTAGACGGAGCGGAAGCTAGACCAAGTAATTATCACGAAGCAGTGAATATTCATGGCCGAGCTCAACCATGCCGAGGCTGGCACGTACATTCCTTGGTCCATGGCGGCGAGGTGCGATGGCCTGATGCGGGGACGCCACTGATGGTGCTGCCGGCTGATTGCCGGGCCGGGCCTGGAAGCCGATGCTACGCGGATAGCTTGGGGGATCAACCGACGGCTCTCCCTCAACTTGCGTCCTCCAATACGCTCCGCGCACGAAGGTGCTTCACGGCAATTTCACATATCCAACATGTCTCTTTTTCGGTCAGTTGTCTGCAGGGCCTGCAGGCGGTCCCAGTTCCAATTGCGGCGGGGCTTCGCGACGGCCAGCGGCGGGCAAGCCTCGCAGGGCAACTTCGTCAAGCTCGTCGAGGTCGGACCGCGCGATGGACTGCAGAACGAGAAGAAGACAATTCCGCTCGCAACAAAGATTGAGCTGATCGAGAGGCTGGCGAGGACCGGTGTCTCGACTATTGAGGCGGGATCCTTTGTTTCCCCGAAATGGGTTCCTCAGGTGAGTGCAGAGCTGTTCGACGATGGCGTTGAGGGGAACGGTGACGCTAACTGACGCTCGTGGGTAGATGGCCAACTCTAGCGAGATCATGGAGCACCTTCTCCAGCGAAAGATCCAGGCGCCCGTCCCGATGACATACTCGTTCCTGGCACCCAATATCAAGGGCCTGCAGAATGCGGCCAACATCCTTAAGCAGAACCCGGATACCTTCTCCACCCAGCTAGAGCCGGGCGCCGGAAGCGGGAAGCCTGCCCTCGAGGTGGCCGTGTTCGCTGCCGCGACTGAGAGCTTCTCACAGAAGAACCTCAACTGCGACATACAGACCTCGCTGGAGCGGTTCAAGGCCGTGATCCAAGATTCCAAGGCACTCGGGCTGCGTGTTCGCGCATACGTCTCCGTCGTGCTGGGCTGCCCGTTTGAGGGATTCGACGTCGACCCGCACAAGGTTGCCGAGATTGCGACGGACCTGCTGGAGTCTGGCGCGGACGAGATCTCGCTGGGAGACACGACGGGCATGGGCACCGCGCCGCGGACGAGCGCGCTGCTCAAGTGCATGGCTGCGGCGGGCATCCGGAGCGAGGACATTGCGATGCACTTCCACGACACGTACGGGCAGGCGCTCGTGAACACGGCCGTGTCGCTGGAGCACGGCATCCGGACGTTTGATAGCAGCGTTGGCGGCCTGGGCGGGTGCCCGTACAGCCCGGGGGCGACGGGCAACGTGGCGACGGAGAACATGGTGTACTTTATGGAGACGCTGGGCATGGACACCGGGATCGACCTGGATGCCATGTCGGACATTGGCGCGTGGATCACGGGGGAGCTGGGCAAGACGAATGATAGCACGGTGGGCAAGGCGGTCCTGGGCGCGCGGGCGAGGACCAGCGCTGAAGCAACCAAGGCGTAGGCACATAACATACTCGTAGGGCGTGGATGTAAATGAAGAGCTGCGAATAGCTGTATGTACACATAGAATTGTGGGCTGCGTTGTTGCGGCTGGCTATGGACTCGTTCTGGATGCAAGGCCCCTGCACTTCGCTACTCGTACTTCATTCATCAAGACAAAAACGATGCATCAGATGTGGGCGTCACGATGCTGTCGACATCGTTTGGAGGTTGGAGGAGTCGCTGAGTGACCAGTCATGTGATGTCACTGCGCCATGCTTGAATCCTGCTGCAGCCGGTAATACGGGTCAAACCTCAGCGCCGTGGGCCCAGACTCCAGCGCCTGTGGTGGCACTGGGGAGGGCTCCACCTGAGGCCAGGCAAGCTCAACCTCAACCCTCCTCTCCAACCTCGTTTCGAACCGCAGCTTCGAGGTTCCTCGTCATCCTCCTCGCTTCCCTCTCCTCGCACCGCCGCCTGCCACAGCAGCTCCTCGATCTTCCGCCGTCGCCTGCTCCTCGGAACGAAACCAGGACCTCATATCCTCGCCGCCGCCGCGCCGCCCCCCGCCCGCCCTTTGAGCTCGTTTCATCATGGGGGACCCGCGCGAGTCGTCGTCGTACTCGATTGTGCCGAGGATTCGGTACAACACCGTCGGGGGTGTCAACGGCCCGCTGGTTATTCTTGAGAATGTATGGGCGCAATCTGCGGTCTGATGCTGGTGGAGGGTGTGGTGCTGACGTGCTGGCTACAGGTCAAGTTCCCGAGATACAATGAGATCGTGACGTTGACGCTTCCTGACGGGACGGAGAGGTCCGGTCAGGTCCTGGAAGCTCGAGGTGAGTGTCTTTTCAGCCTGGATCGGGGGCCTTGTGTGCTAACTACGATGGATAGGTGACCGAGCCGTCGTCCAGGTACTTCCTCGTGGTCGGTCCGGTTAATATCGCTTGGAGCGGGTGCTGACGCAATCTGGATAGGTCTTCGAAGGCACCTCGGGCATCGATGTGAAGAAGGTAGGCGAAGATAAACACCGCATGGGGGTTGGATGACGGTCGCTGACAGGCTTGCAGACCAGGGTCGAGTTCACCGGCGAGAGCTTGAAGCTCGGCGTGTCGGAGGACATGCTTGGCCGCATCTTCGACGGCTCCGGACGTGCCATCGACAAGGGCCCCAAGGTGCTCCCCGAGGAATACCTCGACATCAACGGCAGCCCTATCAACCCATACTCTCGTGTACGTGCGAACCGGAAACTGCCGCTTTTGGGGGCGTCGGACTGACGGCAGCAGGAATACCCCGAAGAAATGATCTCGACCGGCATCTCCGCCATCGACACGATGAACTCGATTGCCCGAGGCCAAAAGATCCCCATCTTCTCCGCCGCCGGCTTGCCGCACAACGAGATTGCTGCCCAGATCTGCCGACAGGCCAGTCTGGTCAAGAAACAAGGCATTACCAACAAGGGTGTCCACGACGGCCACGAGGAGAACTTCTCCATTGTCTTCGGCGCCATGGGTGTCAACCTGGAGACGGCCCGATTCTTCACGCGCGATTTCGAGGAGAACGGCAGTTTGGAGCGCGTCACTCTGTTCCTCAACCTGGCAAACGACCCGACGTGAGTTGCGCTCCCTCGCTTTGTGCCCAGTTGGGGTGAAGGGGCATTTGCTAACTGTTGGTCCCTGCAGCATCGAGCGTATCATTACTCCCCGTCTTGCGCTTACGACCGCCGAATACTACGCCTACCAACTCGAGAAGCACGTCCTCGTCATCCTCACGGATCTGTCTGCCTACTGCGATGCCCTTCGTGAAGTCTCGGCGGCCCGAGAAGAAGTGCCGGGTCGTCGTGGTTTCCCCGGTTACATGTACACTGACTTGTCCACCATCTACGAACGAGCCGGCCGTGTCGCGGGACGCAACGGATCCATTACGCAGATTCCCATCCTGACCATGCCCAACGACGACATCACGCATCCTATTCCCGACTTGACTGGCTACATCACCGAGGGTCAGATCTTCGTCGACCGAAGTCTGTACAACCGCGGCATCTACCCACCGATCAACGTGCTGCCATCGCTGTCGCGTCTGATGAAGTCGGCCATCGGCGAGGGCATGACGCGCAAGGACCACGGCGATGTGTCGAACCAGCTGTACGCCAAGTACGCCATCGGTCGCGACGCGGCGGCGATGAAGGCCGTCGTGGGTGAGGAGGCTCTGTCGGCCGAGGACAAGCTGTCGCTGGAGTTCCTGGACAAGTTTGAGCGGCAGTTCATCAGCCAAGGCGCGTACGAGTCGCGCACCATCTTCGAGTCGCTGGACCTGGCGTGGAGCCTGCTGCGCATCTTCCCCAAGGACCTGCTGAACCGCATCCCCGCCAAGGTGCTCAACGAGTTCTACCAGCGCGCGCAGAAGGACGTCAAGTCGAAGGGCAAGGCGCGGGCGGACGCTGGGGCGAAGGACCAGCAGCAGACCGAGGAGAACCTGATTGACGCATGAGGAGGGACCTGACGGTACACGACGGCGAGATTGTTCATGTTTGTGCGCGCGGAGAGTGGCTTAATAGACGTGATAGCACAGGGCTAGTATGCGGGATGCAGGGCGGAGGACTACAGAGTGAGGCACTGGCTTCGTCGTGTGTATAAGTGCGCCAGGACCGGCCCTGTTGTCTTTCTTAACATCTTGTAGGTGAACACAAACAGCTTGATATGATTCATTAGAGCATCGATCCGTAACATGCGGGCTGAGTTCCTCTGCTGCTCTGTGACACCTCCAACACGTCGGGCTCGGGGTCATGTGAGCCGACGTGGGATCAAGGCAATGCGCGAAGAGCATGCACGTTGGCAGGCTTGCAGCTCGTGCGTCACATGCGATGAGGCTGGTCGCGGCACAGGGGAGGACAGAGGAGGCGCCTAGTATCCTTTTCGGGCCTATTCTTGCGAGCTGCTGCGCATGTTGTGCACCCAATCGCTCCCCGCACTGATCAGTGATGGGCAGCCCGCGATGAGGATGGCCGTCGCGGGATGGCTCGAGAGATGGGGGTTGAAGCCTAACCAGAGGCCCATCACCCGCTATACCCATCCATAGCCAATAGGTTCTGCAGCAGTCCATAGCAGCGGTAGCTACTCAGCCATCACACACCTCGAGTACGATCTCGGCGATGCCGAGACGGGAGAGGCAGGCTCGGGTCGTCCATGCACCCCGCATCAGGAGGCGCTCTCGTTGTTGGACGCAAGCATCGCATGGTGCCCCGCGCCGGGATGCCGAGAAGGGCCGCGACGAGATGCTGGCATGGCCGCGGGGGTGCTCCGTGGCAAGGGCGGGATGGGAGATGCTGATCACCACAGCTAATTGGATGGACCATGCGGTTGGTCGTGCCGCATTGTCTTATAAACACGGGCTTCCTCCCCGCAGACCGGTTCCCAGCGAGGTGCGGTGTAGCTCTGTGCTGTGTAGCTCTGTCCGTCTTTGCGCCGGCGAGCCCGTGTAGCCTTGCAATTGCGATATCCTCACAGCGCTGGAAGCTCCCGCGGCCACCATGAAGTGGGCAGTGAAGCTGCTGGCCCTCGCGGCGGCATCGTCGTTGGCGTCGGCCGCCTCGAGGGCCGTCTCGAGGCCCCGGCCCAACAAGGACGGCAAGTACTGGATCTACGGCGACGGCCTCTCGGCGGCGTTTGTGCCCTACGGCGCGTCCATCGCCAACCTCATGTTCAAGGACCGGCACGGCGTCGAGCGCGACCTCGTCACCGGCTTCGACAACGCCAGCTACTACTCCGTGGACAAGCAGCACGGCCACTTCGGCGGCGTGCCGGGCCGCTACGCCAACCGCATCAAGAACAGCAGCTTCGAGATCGACGGCCACACGTACCGGGTCAAGGCCAACGAGAACCCGGCCCGGGCGCACCCGGACGGCCTCGACACGCTGCACGGCGGGCCCGACGGCTGGGACTGGCGCAACTTCACCGTCGTGTCGCACAGCCGCTCGAGCGTCTCCTTCTCCCTGTCCGACCCGGACGGCAAGGAGGGCTTCCCCGGCGACGTCGAGGCCGTCGTCACGTACGCGCTGGCGGGCCGCGACTGGGACATCAGCATGGTGGCCGTGTCGACGACCAAGAAGACGCCCATCATGCTGAGCAGCCACACGTACTGGAACCTCGACGGCTTCGCCAACGACGAGACCAACACGGCCCTCGACCACAGCCTGCACATGCCCTACGGCGGGCAGCGCATCGGCGTCGACAACATCCTTGTCCCCACGGGCGAGATCCTGTCCAACGCGCGGGGGTCCGTCAACGACTTCTGGAGCGAGCCGCGGAAGATTGGCGCCGCGTTTGGCGACCCGGCGCTCAAGGGCAACTGCGGCTTCAACTGCACGGGCTACGGTGGGTTGCTCTCCGTCCTCGTCTCCGGGAAGGGGATGCGTCGGAACTGACCGTCGTAGACAACTGCTACACCATCAACCGCGCCGGGCTCGGCAACTTTGACTGGCGCAAGGAGGGCCCCATCGCGACGCTGTCGTCGCCCTGGTCCGGCATCCAGCTCGACGTCTTCACCGACCAGGACGCCCTCCAGGTGTACTCGTGCCAGGGGCAGGACGGCAGCATGGCGCTCAAGAAGACGCAGGGCGTCGCCGCGAGCAGCAGCGACAAGCGCACCGGTAGGCCCACGGCCAGGGGCAAGAGCAGGGACTTCCCGCGCACCATCCCCAAGTTCGGCTGCGTCGTGCTCGAGGTCCAGGACTACATCGACGGCATCAACCACCCCGAGTGGATGCGCAAGCAGATCTTTGGCCCGTCCGACGACCCGTACGTGCTGCGGGCCAAGTACAGGTTCAGCCTGACGTCGGAGCACGACAGGAGGGAGGAGAAGAAGGAGTGCGCGTCGTCGTCTTGTCGCTAGCTGTCGGGGGGGTATGGGGTCGGTTATCAGGGCTTCATATGTAATGCATGGTGGAACTAGGAACTCGATGGTGCCATTGCCTCTTGACGGATCATATTCAACGAAATGAATGATATGCAATTCCAGTTTCAATGGCCGTCTTGGTGACCAGAATGAAGGCACGTTGATGTTAGAGTTGAAGTTGTGAGGGGCGATTCCACCCGGTCCTGTAGGGTAAGCCATCGCGGCCAATCGCAGACTGGACCCAGAAAACTCATGCAACAAACCCTCTCACCCGCCATATCAGCCGACGACAAACTCACAGCAAATATCGCCCCAGCTTACAAGATCGCCGTGGGACTGACCTGGGAAGAGCCGGGAGGCAAGGAACAGCCATGGAGGACGACAGGGCCCAGGTCGACCTGGGCATCGCGGCCGACATCGAAGAGTCTCAGATGGCTCATGCGAGTGAGCACGCATCGAGCGAGGATCCCGCGACTGCGGTCAAGCAGCCCAAGAAGCGCTTCGTGGGGAGGCGAGCGGCTGCAGAGGCCGCCGCAAAGAACGGAACCGCGAGCACAAACGGCGAGAGCGGTGCCGTCCAAGGTCTGTCGCCGTCTCACCCCCATCCCTATCGCGCGGCCAACTCACGTCTCGCGCAGTCGCCAAACCACGACGCCCGCCCCGGCTCCTCAACCGCGTCCCCAAGGAGATCCTGGACGACCCGAGCCTCAAGGAGGCGATCGCGCTGCTGCCCGCAAACTACAGCTTCGAGATCCCCAAGACGATCCACCGCATCCGCACCTCCGGGGCCAAGAAGGTGGCGCTGCAGATGCCCGAGGGCCTGCTGCTCTTCGCGACGACCATCTCGGACATCCTGACGCAGTTCTGCCCGGGCGTCGAGACGCTCATCATGGGCGACGTGACGTACGGCGCGTGCTGCATCGACGACTACACGGCGCGCGCCATGGGCTGCGACCTGCTCGTCCACTACGCGCACAGCTGCCTCATCCCCGTCGACGTCACCAAGATCAAGACGCTCTACGTCTTCGTCGACATCAGCATCGACGCGGGCCACCTGCTGGCCTCGCTCGAGCGCAGCTTCGCCAGCGGCAAGACCGTCGCCGTCGTCGGCACCATCCAGTTCAACGCCACCATCCACGGCGTGCGCGGCGCCCTCGAGGCCGCCGGCTTCCGCGTGCTCGTGCCCCAGATCGCGCCCCTCAGCAAGGGCGAGATCCTCGGCTGCACGTCGCCGCGCCTGCGCGACGAGGACGCCGTCGACCTGATCCTGTACCTCGGCGACGGCCGCTTCCACCTCGAGAGCATCATGATCCACAACCCGACCGTGCCCGCCTACCGCTACGACCCGTACTCGCGCAAGCTCACGCGCGAGACGTACGCCCACGACGAGATGCAGTCGCTGCGCCGGGCCGCCATCCGCGGCGCGCGCACCGCCCGCCGCTGGGGCCTGATCCTCGGTTCGCTCGGCCGCCAGGGCAACCCACACACCATGGCGCTCATCGAGCGCCGCCTGACGGAGCGCGGCATCCCCTTTGTCAACCTGCTGCTGAGCGAGATCTTCCCCGGCAAGCTGGCCGTCATGAGCGACGTGGAGTGCTGGGTGCAGGTCGCCTGCCCTCGCCTCAGCATCGACTGGGGGTACGCCTTCCCGCGGCCGCTTCTGACGCCCTACGAGGCGCTCGTGGCGCTGGGCGAGCGCCAGGACTGGGACAGCGAGGGCGGCGTCTACCCGATGGACTACTACGGCAAGGAGGGGCTGGGGAGGACGAGGCCGGTGGTGGACGAGGGTGCTGCTGCTGCGAGCGTGGGCGCGGGATAGACGTTCATGTGACGACGCAAAGGGAATAGGAGAATCATGATGAATGACGATTTGATACCAAGGACCTGGCACGAACATCCACGCGGAAGACAAGATTCGGCTGTTAAAATTAGGTCCAGGGGCTGAAGAATGCCGACCTCGACTCTGGCAGAGCCAAAGTACATGTCAGGGGCAATGCGGCATCAAGACGCGAGGCAGTGTTGCGTCCAGGCCGAGGGGTTGCACCTATCAGCATAGCTCGAGCGTGAGCCATCAGTCTTGATCAAAGGGCGCAGTCTAGCCATCCAGCTACCACAGGCATCGACTTGACAGCCGGTCTGGTTTCAAATGCAACAATGTTCTCTCGCCGAAGTCTGCAATTTCAACACACAAACTTGATCAAAACCGTCAATTAGATCTGCAAACACCCGACCGCCTTCGACAACTGAGCTGGCTATCTGACGAGCAAACAGTGTCCCTTTGCCCAGGAAGATCCGGCGCATCGTGGATCTCGCCCGACCCTTCATCTACCTCGCCGGCCTGACCGAGGTCGAGCCTGTGGCTCAGGGCCTCGAATTCGTCGTCTTCAAAGCGACTTGTGCAAAACACGGCCGCGTTGCGCTCAGAGTCCCGCAGCACCGGGTGTTTCGAAATGCCAATGACCCCAATAACGACGCCAGGGAGCTCATCGACCAGGAGCTCGAGATTTATGAGCTCCTCCATGGCGGGCCGGTGCTGGTCCCAAAGCCGTTTGGACTCCTCGAGGCAGATGGCTATCCGGCGATGTTGAGCGAGTACGTCGATGACGATGGATCCGAGGCGCCACCGGAGGAGCTCGGCCGCATAGCCGCTCTGGCACACAACACGCCGCTGCTCCGCGATTGGGATGTCTGGCTTGTAGCCATGGAGAGAGTCGACGCCCTCACAGCACTGGTGCAGAGGATGCTCCGACGGTTCGAGCCGTTCGCCAACGAGGAGCCCAGAGCCAGGGAATGGATCCTGGGGATAAACGTGCTGCAGCCCATTGCCGAGAAGCTAAGGCGTCTTCCCCCGTGTCTGCTGCACATGGATCTCCGCGACGTCAATCTTCGTGTTCGCAATGGCAGAGTTGTTGCGGTGGTGGACTGGACAAATGCGCTTATCGGACCGGCGGTGGTGGACTTCTTTCGGATCATGGAGCTGGGCAGGCCGGGGGATGCGTTCGTCCAGGCATACCTACGTCTTGCGCCGCTTCCCGAGGTGTCATCCGAGGAAGAGACATTCCTGCGGTTGGACGCTGCGCTGATGCTCTCGCTGGTCTTTATATCGGAGGCGCCGGATCCAGAGCGTCGTGGACCGAGTGTGAGGCGTGTTGAGGAGCTTGCTCGGGCGTTGAGGCCTGAGGGGTGTAGAAAGGGGCTTGGCCGGGTAACAAAGGCATTGACTGACGTGGCGTGACACACAATGCGGCGTCCGGCGAGGCTCATGGTAACGTCTCTTGTCTCCCCATCTAGTTAGGTAGCATTGGCCGTGCCGACAGGCTCTGGCCGGTTCGAAAACATCAACTTGTACTTGACAATCTCGACCACCTCCAGGTTATCGCCCTGCTCCTGCACGGGGCCAGCCGAGTTCTCGTACCGCCGATTCTCGCGCCGACGCACCACGGCCACGGCCTTGGGCAGCTTCTTGACCTCGCCCGTCAGACGCTGGTGCTGCCCAATGTAGAGGTGCACGCGATTCATCCACGCCGAGCCCTCGGCGCCAGGAACATGGTCTGGGAACTCGAGCCTCCCGACCTCGAGGTCCTTGAGGGTCTCGCCGTTTGCGTCTGACGGCAGATTGACGGTGCCCTGGAGCTCGAGCAGGGCGAGCCCAGAGGGGGTCTGGAGCAGTTGGGGGAGAGGGTTGGATGGCGGCGTGTCTGGCTTCGACTGAGGATACAGCTTGCACGACGACATGCTAATATCTGGATGCGCACAAAAATGACAATTTGAAGAAACCGCAAGTAGATGGCTGAGTCAAAGTCTTTGATGTGACGTGTCGAAGACAATTATTGACGACAGATGGACGATCTGAGACGCGTCACCAAGATATACGTCGCGAGGACAAAGTACTTCGCACCTGCCTTATCCGTGAGAACCACGCGATGCCCTGGGAAGAAGTGGATGTGGCGGTGCACAACCTCGCTTGATTCTGGACAATGCGCCACAAGAGGCTGGTGCTCACTGTGGGTCGGGATATCCTTTCCCCGGCGATCGCGTCCTTCGCGGGACGGTGATTGGCCCGTGCCATTTTGCTCGCGCACAGAGGAACCCTAGCGGCACACACTTTCTCGATTTCGCCCAAATTTTACTACCTCCATCCATCACCCAACGAACGACTTCACATCAGCCAGGTCAAGTCAACTTGCACCATCACAAACTGGCAAGATGAAGGTACGACGCCCCGACTCTCGCGAGTGCGCAGTGCTTCCAATGCTGCGGCAAGCGCCTTCGCCGTTCGCACACGCAGCAGCTCCCCTCGCGGATTGGACACAGGAGGATGCATCGCTAACACGACCGCGCAGTTGAACATCAGCTACCCTGCCAATGGCAGCCAGAAGCTCATCGACATCGAAGATGAGCGCAAGCTCGCCGTCTTCATGGAGAAGCGCGTACGTCGAATCTCCCTCCACCTCGATCGAAATCTTTCTCGCCTCGTCGAACCGAAACGATTCCTTCGGACGCGCGACTTGGAAGCGTTGGCTAACATTTGGCTTGTAGATGGGCGCTGAGGTCCCTGGCGACTCCGTCGGTGATGAGTTCAAGGGCTACATCTTCCGCATCACCGGTGGCAACGACAAGCAGGGTTTCCCCATGAAGCAGGGTGTCCTGCACCCCAGCCGTGTCCGCCTGCTGCTCTCCGACGGCCACTCCTGCTACCGCCCCCGCCGCACCGGCGAGCGCAAGCGCAAGTCCGTCCGTGGCTGCATCGTCGGCATGGACCTGTCCGTCCTGGCCCTCGCCATTGTCAAGCAGGGCGACAACGACATCCCCGGCCTGACCGACGTCGTTCACCCCAAGCGTCTCGGCCCCAAGCGCGCCACCAAGATCCGCAAGTTCTTCGGCCTCACCAAGGATGACGATGTATGTTTCACCTTGCACCCGTACTCGATCATCGCCTGCCCAGGACTGCGGCGATGGCAATGGCAGTCCGGGTAGAGTGTGAGATGGCCACCGGCCCCCGGTGCCGGTGGTATAAGAGTACAAATTTCTGTGAATGAAGGGTTGTGAAACTAATCTCGACGGGGAATATAGGTCCGCAAGTACGTCATTCGACGAGAGATTCAGCCCAAGGGTGAGGGCAAGAAGCCTTACACCAAGGCCCCCAAGATCCAGAGGCTAGTCACCCCCCAGCGTCTCCAGCACAAGCGCCACCGCGCCGCCCTCAAGAGGCGCCAGGCCGAGAAGGTCAAGGACGAGGCCGTGAGTACCACCCGAGTGTCCTGCCCGCAGCCCTCAAAAGACCAGGTTACTGACTTGTGTTTTCCAACAGAACGAGTACGCCCAGGTCCTGGCCAAGCGTGTTGCCGAGGCCAAGGCCCACAAGGCCGATGCCCGCAAGCGACGAGCAAGCTCTATGCGCAAGTAAGCGTTTCCGGCGTTATAATGACAAAAAAGTGGAAATCATACCTCGGTCCTGTGGTTTGCATGCATTAGGAGTGAGGATCTCTCGGGCTTGGTTTGGAGCCCCCCATTACGAATGTATTAGAGGCATTTCGGGAAATTTCAAATGCATTCTTGATGCCATTCAAGACAACTTTCCATCAAGTACAACCGTGACGACCATTCCGGGTCTACATCTCCTCTGCCCGACGGTCAAGTCCTAGTTGAAAGTGCCGCCCGCTTTGGTCAAGAATCTTGGTACAGAATCCATGCGTGCGGAAGGACTCGCATGTACTCGGAGCTGCTAGTCTCGAGCAAAAGTGCAGCGACAAGTCACCAAGGAGAATCATCATCTCATACAGACCGCCTTTATTCTCCTGTCTAACGCGCGGCTGACTATCCCTATTCTACATACAATTCCCTGTTGCGCCTCTGCCACTCCATGAATTGCCATTCCTCAAGACCCGTCACCGCCCAAGAGACCTGCACTTCTCTTGAGCAGAGCATACTGCCTTGGGGGCAAGAAAGGCCATGTCGGGACAGGAGACCGCCCCTCCAAGCCGGGGCAATGCTGCTGCGACCGGCGAATCCTGAGTGAAAATGCTTTACACCCTAAAAATTACAAGGCTGGGAAAACGAGACAAAGAAAGAAGGGAGACCTTGGCCCGTGATTAATCCACACAGTCGCAACACCCAGGCGCCTCGTTCTATTGCGTGTCAGGTCGTTAGGCAAATCCGAAGTACTCGCTTCCTTGCGTTATGGCCTTGTGGATCTGCGAGCGCAACGCGTCGTAGCTTTCATACTCAGGGAGATCAAGTTCTAAGGGTCATGTTAGCTGGGTTCTCCTGCTCATTGTCCAGTGACAGATCGGGGGCACCTACGATTGAAGCACGTGTGTGATGAGGGCAGTCTGTCCTTGTTGCCATAGTCGCGATGAATGTTGAAGCGGTTGACGCCATTCATGCCCTCCAGCTCCTTGAAGCCGTTGAGGGGGACCTTGCTGGTTCCTGTGACGAACTGCAGCAACTTGGCTCGCTCCTCCTTGTCGAATGATCTGACCGCGCGCCAGAACCACTGAATCTGCGGGGAAGAGGGCGTGTAGTTTTGGTACTCAGTGTTGCTCTTCCAGTCATCAATGTCGATGTCCGGGAGACCAGAGATCAGCAGTTCGAGCTCTTGTTCATTGAAGATCGAGATGAGCTTGGCTGGCACGATCTCATGGAAACCTGTTAAGAGAGTTAGCAAATGCCATCACAGTCTAGTCTGGGAGGGAGAGCCTACCCTTCAAGAAGTTCTCCATCTGGTCCTTCACAGAGGACAGCAGCTTGTGCTCAACAACAAGACGAACGTACTCGTGCTTGTTCTCCTCGGTCACCGAAATCTCTCGACCATTGGGGATGAGGTCCACGACGTTGGTAACGCCGAACTCATCATCCTCAACCGAGAAGGTTTCAGTGATGATGTCGGTAATGTCATTTTCCAACATCCAGCAAAGGGACTTGTAGTAGTCTGGATCGAATGACTCCATGTCCTTCACCGACACCGACTTGCCGAGAATTCGCTTGTACACGGCGCGGCTGAAGAAGCAGTCAAGCAGCCGGCCCTCGTACAGAGCCTTGCCGATAATGCGGCCAATGAACTTGAAAAACATCAAATGCTCGTCGTTGATTCCGCTGAGCTTGTTCGGGTGGAAGGTTGTGCGGTCTGACGAGACGGGGATGAACAGGGCGTAGTTGGGATCGAACATTTGCCGCGCGAGCACCTGGAACCACTCGCGGGTGACGCCTCCCGCATCCACGCCCTCTTCGCCGTGGAAGCGAATGTTGAGCTTTCCGAACTTCATCTCATCACCAGACTTGAAGTAGAGAGACTTGAATGAATCGTGGAAGACATGATCGCGGCGGACAGACAGCTGCAGGGCCGGGTACGATGGCCGCCCGTTGTTCTGACCGGTCCGCGAATGGACACTGCGGTTGAAGTAGTTTCGCTTGTTGTCAAACTCGAGGACCTTGGGGTTCTTGACCAATAGCGCAAATGTGCCAGACATGAGTTTTGGATTATGCCGTACGAGCTCGTTGAGAATGCGACGGTGGTCCTCTGTGAAGCTGAAGAAAAGGTTCGCGGTGCGAGACTCCGGCGGCGGGCTCGACAGGACCATGTCCTTGGTGACCTGACTTTGAGATTGATCGTCGTTGGTTGTCGTATTCTTGCACACTACCATGAGGGACTCGATGAGGGGCAGCAAGATTGTAGCCACGTTGAGCATGTTCTCGCGCTGGCGAATGGCGCTGAGGCAGGCACTCAGCTTCTCCCACATGGCCGAAAAGGTGGAGTTATGATAGAGCGAAGTGACCAGGTACTGTTTTTCCATTTCCCTGGACTTCTCATCTTCCTCGACTCGAGCCTTCTTTTTGCCATCGAACAGATGGTCCAGTGCGGTGAGAACCCGGAGGAGCTTGTTCTGCTCCGACGCGCCGGGGGAGAACTTAGCGAGAGCAACCCCCTGGATCTCGGTCCCGGTGGTGGCTTGGGCGATGTGCGGGAGAAGGTCGTCCAGATCTGACACGATGTTCTCGCTCAAAAGCCGGGCCTGGTGAACCAGCTCTTGTCCAAACGCCTCCTTTGCGCCTGGGATGGCGGATAGGTTCTTGATGGTCGAGATGGTGTTCTGGAATGTCTTTGAGTTACACTCCCTGGCTACAAAGATCCGTACCACAAGCGTCAGGTTCTGTGCAGGGATGACTGGGGGCTGCAACTGCCGGGGGCGCCTTTGCGTGGCCTCTTTCTGCTCCTCCTCCTTGGTGGCGGCGGTAGCATCGGCTTCAGGGGCGTTCTGATCCGAGCTTTGACCTGGCCCAGGCATGGTGTCATTCGCCTCGCCAGACGCTGCCTGTTCAGCCGCGGTCGCCTCACCGGCATCGGCTTCGCCGGACTTGGTCTCTTCAACGCTTTCCTTGCGGCGGCGCTCCAAATTCTGCAGAGGCAGCGTGACTCGGTTCAACAAGTCTGCGAGGTGAGTCATTACCAGGGAGCTCTCGGTAACTAGTTCGCGGTCCAGGAGTGTCAACAGGGAGTTGATTGCGTATTTGTGAGCCTTGGAGTCCTTGGCTTTGCCTTTGCGGTTCAGGGCTTTCTTCAACGTTGCTCCCACTATCTCGTGCTCAGTCAAGAACAGCCACGGGATATGGTGACTCTTCGTGCAGAGTTCAACAAGAAGATCTAGGCACTGCTGCACGATCAACAGAGGCGAGGTTTCCGAGTTCGTCTGGGTGGTGCTGTTGGCAACCATGTTCGTCAGAGTCCTCTTGACACTCTGCGGAGTCTTTTGCTCGAGGTCCTTCTCTTTGTGTTTCCTGGCCTTGAGCGAGAGTTGCCCGAAGCTGCGTTCGACGGCATTCATGTCGGCGCTACCCTCTTGAAGAATTTGCATGATGCTGCTGATGACTTCGAGACGATTTTGTCGATTTTCGCACACGTCGGCGAAGACGCTGAACAAGTAGTTGCGGATCGAACCTTGCTGGGCGATGAACATCAGCCGCAGCAGTGTTGCTATGCCAGACTTATCGAGCATCTGGACTACCGTTCGTCGTTGGACCTTGTTCTCGCCTTGGCCATCTGCTGCATCGTTGCCTGCCCCTCTACCAGCGCCGGGTGCTATTCTTCCTGGAGCGACGATGGAGCGTATGCCATGATGTTGAGGCACTGGCGCGTGCTGCTGGGCCAGAGCCCGAGCCTGAGCTGCCATTTCTGGAGGCAGCTGGTCCATGAGGTCCTCTCCCTGATCAATCAGGGCTTGCTCCCGTAGTTCTGGGGGGAAGGTGAGCAGAATGCTGGCGGGATCCATTTCAGCTGCGACTGCGTTTTGGCCTCCGGCATGAGCAGCCTGGCGGCGACTCTCTTCGCGCTGTCGCCGACGCTCATCTTGCCGTTCCTGCTGTGCGATTTCCAAACGCAGCTCCTCTGGCAGGGCATCGAGGAACTCCTGGAATACCTCGGTCGACTCGCCCGTTGCGGCTTCTTCGCGAGCTTGGGATCGCCTCTCACTAACCGTCTGGGCAATGACCTCCTCTCTGAACTCTTCTGGCAACGCGGCAAGGTAATCTGGGTCGATGCCCAGCTCGGTAACGTCAACCTCTTCACCCCTGAGGGTCGTCATTACTCGCGGTTGACCGGCGGTTGCTGCACTGCTCTGAGCGTCACCACCTCCTGAGCTGACGGGCTCGGTGCTTTCGACGCCCTCCATTGCACCACTTGCGCTGTCCTCCTCATTGTTGACGGGTTGATCGATGACAGTGCTGTTGGCAGCAGCCTCTGCAGCAGCCTGCTCGGCTGCCTCTCTTTCCTCCGCCTCCTTCTTCTCTCTGGTCGCCTTTTCCTCAGCTGCCTTCGCCTCTCGAGTCTTGCGCTCCTCTTCCTCGCGCTTCTTGCGTTCCTCATCAAGCTTTTTCTGCATCTCAGCCTCTTCAGTCTTGATTTTCTTCTCTCGCTCAATGGCCGCGGGTGTAAGGTTGGCGACAATGACATTGTTGAGCTTGGAGGCCTCGGCTGTGTGATTTGCCCCAAAGATCATTCTTGCTTCTTCTTGGTAACGGTCCAAGGTCGACTCAGGTGTAAATGAAACCGCCTGGTGTGGTTCTTGAGCAGAGCCATCGCGGCGTTGATCGCCCCTGGACCATCGAGTCGTTGGAATTTCTCGCGCCTCGCGCGTGCCTCCAGGCCCAGTGATGTGGAAATGGAAGGCCTGACCGCCGTTATTACGTCCCATGATCGGTAGGAACTCCATCAGCTCGCCCAAGAGGCCCATTGGTCCATCGATGGCATGTCTGCCGGTACCAAAAACGCCTTCGGGCAACATGAGTCCGACGGAATGGCCGTGCCCCGGCCTTGGTGAAGCATCTGACGCGCCGTCGTTTCGCCGCAAGAGAGGATTCATGCCGTCCTCTACGTTCGGTTGTGGGCCCGCCGAACGATGGCTGCGAGAGAAGTAGCTACGAAAGTCTGCTGCGAAAGATAAGCCAATAGCCAGAAACGATGGCTTGACCTGTACTCACCTAGATGATCCCGAGTCGGCCCGGCCATGAAACGAGGCGGAAATGGGCTGCGGTTGTCCACTCTGGCCAGTACCGGACGCCTGTTGTTGCCGTCGACGAAAAATAGCTGGCGATTCCTCTCATCCGCTTCTGGATTCAAGCCATCCCACCCAAGGGCTGGCATTGCCGGAGGCTGGTCGTCCACTGAATTTGGGTTAGAGACACTTCTTAGGCGACCAAGTGGGGGAAAACTTACGAGGGTAGTCATCGTCGTATATGTACTCTTCGTCCTCAAGGTCCTCCTCGTCATCGTCGTCTTCTATGCACTTTGGTCAGCAGGGCAGGAGGAGAGGGAAACCGAGGGCAAAACTTACCTCCTTCGTCATGAGCGTCATCGAGATAGTGATCCTCCAAGCCGAGCTCAGGGTCGTATCCATCATCCTCTCCCATGATGGCTCGCGCCATATTGTCGATAAAATCACCAGGGCCTAAGCCATGGATGTGGGCTTCATCCTCGTCCTGAACCTCCCCTTCGTAGTCTAGCTCGTCAGCTTCCGGGTCCTCGTCTTCAATGTCACTCTCACTTTCCCAGCCTGAATCCCCGTCCTCTTCGATGGGGTTTCCATCTTCGTCGACAATCTCCACGCGGTCCTCTACGTCCTCCATATCAGCGGAGTCCATTTCGTCGTCGTCTTCGTCGTCGCTGGTGTCGTCGTCATCGTCGTCCTCGTCCATAATGACCTCGACAACACCGGGTTCGCCATGAAGACCTTCGATCTCCCCCATTCCGCTAAGCTCCTCATCATCATCGCTGATGTTGTCTTCTCCATCGTCAGAGATGTCTTCATCCCCGTAGTCCATCTCCTCGTCGTCATATTCGTCACCATACATGTCCTCGTCATCATCCTCATCTCCGTCCTCAGACTCGTCGTCCTCGCCTCGGGGCTCAAGCATGCCCAAGGCAGAGTTGCGATACAAGTCCGGAGTATCCTCCCGATCGTCATCTAGGTCCGAGAGGGACGAGGAGGAGGCAAACTCTTCATCACTGTTGTCGCCCGCTGCTGGGTCGGATGGCAGAGTGCTCGAGAGGGGTGATAGGCTGAGTTCTTTGGCTGTACCAGTCAAGACTCGGAGGACGCGCAGGATGTACTTGATGGCTCGTTTAACCCCTGGGTAGTTGAGGCTGACTTCAGCAATAGACGAGGTCAGCTTGTCCACGTAGCCCTTCTCGTACATCAATCGGCGTAGCTGTGCCTGAGAACGGCTTTGTGCGCTGTCGGCAGCTCGGGTACCGGAACTCTGCTCCTTGTCCTTTTCGCCGATCATATGATTCATGAGCTCTGCCAGGCACTGCATTCTGGAGTACCGCGTTTCCAGAGGCTCATCAGTGAAAGGCGCCTTCTCATATGCCTTGAGGATAGTGTCCAGAACGAACTTGCGAACGAAGAGAAGATCGGGCTCGTCGTCATAGGCGAATTTGTCGCGACCTCGTTCAACTGGCTTCTCGTTAGTCCTCGCAACAAGCGCCACTAGAACCCTTTGTGTCAAGGACGACGTTGCCGCCTTTTTCTTGGATGCAATGCTGTCCGTCGTTCCATTGAGATTGCCCTGACACAGCAAGTCATATATCAGATAGTTGAGAATGCTGGACCTCGGCTTGATCGGCGTGTGCGTCGACAGTGGCGGTGCGCTGCGCTTGAAGTTGATGAACTCGACTTTCGTCCGGGTGTAGCTCTGGAGGAGTTCGGCTAAGCAGCTGAGCAAGAAGCACCGGTAAACAAAGATCGGATGCTCCACAGCTTTAAAGACAGGTTTGGCCTTTTTATCCTTCCCCTCCGAGGCCGCGTTGACCTTGGTCGAAGCATCATGAGCTTCTGTGCTCAGCTCGGATTCGGGCTTCGACTCTTTCCCAACAACGGGTGGCTCTTTGTCGTCGACTTCACGGTAGTTGACTAGTTCGCATAGCAGGAAGTGGATTACGCCATCGGGGTTTTCGACCACAGGACGCTTGCTGTCGTGATGAACCTTCGGGGCATCGGTCATCTCTTTATCCCCGGTTTCAGTTGACGGCTTGATGTCTTGAGCAGACGTCTCGGTTGCATTCGCATCGTTGATTGTCTCCTTTGGAACCTCCTTCATCGCCAGAGGCTGCAACCGCGTTCCGTCGGCAGATGAGGGTTGCCACCTCGTGAACTCGAGCAGCTCATTTGTAACATCGACAAACAAATCAGGTGCCCGCAGGGCCACTGGTGCCATGGCTCGTAAAAATGTCGTCACGTCGGGGGAGCCTCGCTGGGTCCTGTGTATGTTGGGGAAGTCGGCTTGAATCTCAGCGCGCATGACTTGTTTGATGATATCCTCATCCTCGATGATGTGGCGGAGGACGGTAATGACGTACGCGGTCATCCTCGTTTGCTTGAGGCGCTCGGAGCCAGATCCCGAAAGTTGTTTGGCCATGAGGAACAATCTCTGCAGGTTCTTCTTCTCACCAACGAGCTTTGCAGCGTGGCGTCTTCGTGTCAGAATCACCAATACTCTGAGGACAGCAGTCGCCAGCATCTCTTCTTTACCGATGCGAGGAAGCAGGTCTAGCAGTGAGTCGAGGATCTGGGTGCGTTGTTCACTGCCAACCAAGGCCGTACCCATCTGGATGATTGGCGTCGCGGCTGGTTCTTCCAAAGACTTTGGAGCCTTCCACTGAGCTGGAACCGGTCGCTCGTCGTGGCACAACAAGACCTCCAGAATCAACAAGACGAATGGAATCCAGGGGGGGACGTCGTCGGTCGACGTAGACAATGGCATTCTCAAGAAGTCCACGTACTCCTCGACCTTCTCGCGCAGAGTCTCCACATTGCGCTCGAAGAATTTTTCGTCTTGAAGTAGTAGTGCTAGCAGGTGAGCATACGCAGCAATGCATTTGCCGTTGCGCTTCTTTTCCTCGTCATCAAGGGCAAGAGATGACAGTGCAAAAGTCAGTGTCGACCCGACCTCTTCTTGAGCCTCGTAATTTTGCCGTCGGAGAACGACGGCGTTGATGAGATCCGACACTTCGATTGCCGTGTCTGGATGCGCTCGGATGACATCTAAACATTGGTCGATCAGATTGTCCCTCAGCTTGGCCCGTAGAGTATCCAGCCCTTCCTTTGCGGCCACAAGTTGGGTTTCAGCATCTCGATCAGCAGCATCTGCACCTGGTGTCGCGGGCGTAGGGGCTGTTGGTGCTTCATTATCAGAACGCACCATCAAGTCCTGCAGCCCTTCTGGAGTCAAATCCGGAAGTGCATCCAAGGACATTCGGTCTGCGTCGGATAGACTGGCGTCAGTAGAGGGCTCTATTTCATTAGCTGAGGACTCTTGGTAGTTGGCCGGCGAGGGTGGGGGGGCTGTCTGCGCGGAGAAGTCGACATCTTCAAGCGGAATCGGGTTTCGGGAACCAGCCAGGCCTTCTGTGTGAGCTCGACAGTACTCCATGGCAAACCCATGGGCACCGTTCGCTCTGTAAATTGCCTCGCGCACCAGGCTCTCGTCATAGGCCCACTGGCTCAATATGTCATTAAAAACTTGATTCCGTGGCTTCCAGTCGAACCGAACGTCCGTGTACTTAAAAAGGTTGAACGACGAGTTCTTCTGGACTGCCTGCAACTCATGGTCGGCGGCAGATATGATTTTGAGGATGTCGAGCAATCGTTTCACTGTGGAATCCGGCACTCTTTCGACAAAGTTCGAGTCCCACAGCTCCATGACGGCTGGCAATACGGCCGCGCGAAGTTCGACAACAATCTGCTGGTGAACGAGAGCCGGATGAGCCCTATCTGCAAGCCGGTTCTGGAGATTGAAGAAGTTGCTCGTATCTGACAGGTGTTTGCCATTGAGTAGTACGTGGTACAGGTCAAGGACCTTCTTCAGTGCAAATGCTGCAACCTTTGCTTTTGACGACTCGTCGGAAGAGGTATCAGTGCCCTGTCGAATAGCGCAAGCAAAAACCTTCAACATGGCGTTGAGAACGTCGAAGCCGCCTTGCTCTTTGAATGCAAGAAGGACAGGCATGATAATGTGGACGCTGGTGCGGTCAGTTTGTCTTGCCGATGGGTGGTCGATCAACATCTCATGAATGGTGTGAAGCATGATGATCCAGTAATGAAAATCCTTCGAGGTTGGCTCAGGAGTTGCAACCGCTGGGCCTAGATGACCTAGTACAGAGTCCGCGAGCGCTTTCGCAATCTCAAGGTGACGAGACCTCGTGAAAGCATCGGGCAGGTTCGGCTCACTGCGGCGTGGTAACAGAGCCCTGCCCATCGACTGAAATAGGGGGAAAGATGTCGGGATCATCGGGTGCAGCAACACACGCAGAGTCTCGTAGTTCTGGAAGCGCGGACTTGATTGCTCCTGCTCCGTGGGCCGTGTTGGGGCAGCAGCGTCCGAACTGCCGACAGATCTCCAGCTGCCTGTGTTCAAAACATCAGGCAACGACGTATCCTCAGTCTCGGCGTCGGCGTTCCGGGTGCTTATGTCGCCTGGAGGCGCATGTCGCCTCAAAGACCAGTGCTGAGGAACGACAGACAGCTCTCCTGCTTCCTCGGCTAAAACACCTCGCAGCAAAGGTCCAATGGATTTCACCAATGTAAGATAGTAGTCATAGACGTTGATGGGGTAGAACGACAGGTTGTTGTTTCTTGAGGTGTAGAAACAATCAGACAAGATCTTGATGAATGTCTGCGCGTTCAGAAGGGCCTTGACGAGCTTGGTCCCTGTCAAGATGGTCTCTGATGACCCCGTGTTCAAGTCAGGTCCAAGAAATGGGGCGAAATGAGGCGGACGTGCCTCGGTCTTCGCGGCGAGTGGTTCGAGTATGTTGAGGGAAGCTTGAGCACGGCGCAACAAAGAGGGCAGCACGCGGATTGAATTCTGCTCTACCACCTGCGACAACACCTGAGTCAGTACTCTTGATGCCGCCGTGTCACCAAAAGTAGCTGGTAGACTCGGCGATTCGCATATGTCGAGGAGCAGCTCGATACCTCCCTTCTTGACGAATTGGGATTTCAGCAGCGAGTTGGACAGGTATGCTGACAGGAAGCTAGCCAGAGCATGAATGTATGGCGCAATCGACTCCGTGGACGTCTCTCGCGGGGCATCATCTCGATTGCCCGGACTCGCTTCGTTTGGAATGACTGCATCAGACATGTCGACATCAGCATCTCCAAGGATGGCATGCTCCTTGACTTGAGACGACAACATGCTAGCGTCTTCCAAGCTTCCACTCTCAGTCACCGAGAGCAGCTTGCCGTTTGAATCGGTGGTAAATAGCTTTGCACCCCAGCCAGAGGTGCGAGCCTTCTCCAGGCCAAGAAAGCGCACTCGCGCAACCATGTCGATGACGGCGTTCGAGATCGATGTTCGCAGTGGGGGGTGATGACGGGCAAGCTCGTCGAAGCTGCCGCCAACGTTGTGGGCGAGATCGCCATCAGTTGCCATGCATTTCACGTGGGCAGGGCTCTCAAAAATCTCGAAGTAACTGTCAAAGGCTCGCGACGAGACGACCATCTTCATTCCTGTGTTGTTCAAGGATATGGAGTTCAGAACCTGGGGTACGACGTTGATGGCGTCAGAGGAAGCCAAAATCCCCGTGGCCAGCGGGCCCCGTTGGTCTTGGCGGAGCGTCTCATCAGGCGGAGGATGGGGTCGCTCATCTCGTTCGATAATGGAGGCGATAGCAGAGTTGTCGGGCGATTCACCATCGTTATCGCCATCGTCTTGCTCCTTTTGCTTTGGCTCGTCCTCTACAGGGTCTGCAACTGGGCGACCCGTGATGGCCGCGAGGTATGTCCTTATCATGCCAGACTCCGATATGGCCGCAAAACTCGTTGGGTCATTGTTGATAAAATCGCTCAGGATTGTGACGGAGTTTGTCCAGACCACAGAACCAAAAATCTTCTTGTCTTCCATGATCTCTCGCAAGCTTCGCAGCAGATCCGACTTCTCAGCAAGATTTCGCAGGAGCCTGTCCGTGTTTCCGCTGTACGTGTATGAGTTAGACATGACATGGTGGACGAACTTCAACAGCCACTTCAACATTTGCTGCTGGTAGAAGGGGATTTCGTAGTCGACAGCGCTCGACTGCTGGTCAGCCTTTATGCCCTGAGACGATTTCAGCGACGTCTGAGCCTCGCCGACGGCGTCCACGACCAACTTTGCCACGGCATCCAAGCCACTGGCATTGAAAAAAGCAGTGAAGGCGTTCTGATATGTCCAAATAAGGCCGTCGAGAAAAGCCAACACCATGGCATGATGGCGCTGAGCGGTCTTGGTTCGAATCTTGAGTATGTCGACAAGAATATCCATCAGACCAGCGGATACCATCTCGTTCCCGACCCTTGTGGCCATAGACAAGTGGAGTGTCAGAGAAAACAAGTTGTTCCGCCACTCATCAGCCTCGTTGACTTGTTCATTGGTGTCGGTGACGTCGTCCTGTGCCATACCCGCGACTGCTTTCCTTATGACGTAGAGCAGAATTCCGTGATTTACATTGGCATTCAGGGCGGACAAGACGTCCTGGCATCTGGCATGAAATCCCGAAACGGCCTCCATCAGAGCAAGCGCGATCGATTGTAGCCATAACGGCACGTCGATCTTGCCATCAGCAGATGGGTGAATGAGCTCCGCGAGTTGATACACCAGCTGATACCGTCGAGTCTCGTCGATGTCCTGGCGGAGAACCTTCTCCACAAAGCTAGACTCTGTGTGAATGTATGCCAAATTATTTATCGCGAGTAGGCGAGTGGCCAGGATCTGTTGTCGCGACTCGGAGGACTCTGTAAAGGCCTTGGCAACACGGAGCCGATGGAACACTTCGTACTTGGCCGCAGGGGGCATGTCGTCGGGGCATCGATGGACAAGGTCGTATATCGGCGTCGCGGCAACGGCTGATCGCGGGATGTCGAATGACTTCTGCCCTGATGTGACGGGCTCGTCCGTAACAATAGGAGTACGGGGTCCGATAGGCGACGAATCCTCCCCGACAGCGTTTCGAGGTCTCGGAGTATGCAGTTGGGTAGGCATGGTGGAGCTTCGACGCAACGGTGTTGGGGTCGACGGCACGGATGAGCGGCCGTGATCCGCTGGCGCAAAGGGGCTGGCGGGAGAGTCTTGGGGGTAGTAGACGACTCTGACATCTGTCCAATCCTTCCAACGCTTGTCGTCCGAGGCCGCAATGGCCACGAGGTCGTTGGCATGCATAGAGGTCGCGTTCTTGCCACTCCCGCCATGAGCCTTGTCTTTGCCCTTTGCTGAGACAGGTGTTGTCGTGAGTGTAGCATCTGACAGGGTGGCGATCGGAGTCTTGACGAATGGCAGCGCTATTTGTTGGACGCGATCGAGGTCGATGTTGTAGTGGTTTGCCAGCAGGGCGGCGCTTATCTGCCTAGAGGCGCTGCCGATACGTTTGACAGAGGCCTGGTATCTCTGCGCCAGCTCCGACCCCACCTCCAGCGTGGCGATGATGATAGGCAGCGATGTAGTATTCAGGAGGTCGTTGAGATGAGCACTGCTGGCGTAAATGCTTCTGTTGCCGCAATGCTCCAGAAGCATGCGGGTGAATCGGAGAACCACTTCAACCAGCACTCTGTCCCCATTTGACGAGAATCCTAGATCCTCCAGCTCCTTTTCGTTCCATTCCTTTTCGTCGCTAAATGCTGTATCCTTGGTCTTGTTGAGCAGCAAATCGACACCGAACTCGCGCGGCTGGGGGCCCTGGTGCAGTTGATAGGTCTTGCAAAACTGCTCCAGTATGCTGTCGAACCGGTTCAGGAGAGGTATCCAGTGGTACAGATCGCCACGCCCGAACGGCCATCTCGACGGAAAAGTAGCGAGATGCTTTGGCAAGGAGGGCAGGGGAATCGTGGAGGCTGCCTGAACGTAGCTTCGAAGCCAGGGAGACTGTTTGCATTCGCTGTTAGAAAGAACTCTCAACGTGTCAGATCAGGGCAGCTAGACTTACCAAGGTCTCCCGGTGCTTGGGCTGTATCGTCTTGGTGATTTTGCCCATGGTGGCAACGGAAGCGGCAGGGCAGCGGAAACGAAAGCAAGCTCCCCCTCCACTACAGTCGGGCTATCCGCCGGAGCGACAACGTTGCTCGCAAAGGCGGAGTGTCCTCAGTCGGACAGCTCCTGTTTCGAGGCACGAGGCTGTGGCTGTTGATAATTCGAGTCGCGAGGAGTGGGCGGAGCTCTCGGTCCAGGATCGACACGGCGGGTGGCGTCGAACAGAGGCGCCGTGTCGCGGGCTACGGATGCAGCGCCGGGAGGGTCGATGGGCTGCTGCTCAGCGGCGCTCGGCAGTTGAGCAGGAATCGGCGAGGAACGCGAGAGGAGGCCGGAAAGGCGCGATATCGACTCTGCGGGCGGGCGGGCGAAAAACAGGCAGCCGATGGAGCTGGGTCACTGGGTTCGCGAACGGGTGCAGGTCGTTCGAGAACAGCTTCCCCAGAGCGTCAAATCGGCGCAGGTGGCGATGCAGAATAGGGTAGACGGTGTGCAAGGCTTATCCGAAAGACGCAACGCGGGATCCGTCAGGCTTGCAGAGGTGAGGCGGCGATGTGGAGGAGAAGATGCGTGTCATCGAGAAGGAAAAAGAGTCTGGATGTCGAAACGTCAGGTCGACAAGCGCAGGCAAGAGTGGGCCTTTGCGTAATAGGCCTGAGGTTGGTAGTGTTTGGTGGAGCGCCAAAAGATGGTGCCTCTGAGGAGTCCGTCCAGTGGGCGGTGATGCGTGCTGGCAGCTGCACTTCGCTGCTCCTGGACTTGGCCAGCACATGGGTAGCCTTAGGTACTGTATGTAAAGTTCCCGGCATGGTGGGGTGACAGCGGCGGGCGGGCTGTTTAGGCATCCGAGGCAGGTAGCTCTGCGGCAGAAAATGCGCCGCGAGGTACCTACATGCTAGCACGAAGCCAACAAGCAGCCACCTCTGGTCGGAATCGACAGCTGGAGGATTACTCGTATACTCCATGCATGACGCAGTCGAGTGCATTTGCATGTGCGAAACGGATTCACGAGGTGAAGGCGCAACTTTCCTCGTCAACACAGTACTGCCTTCGACTTGTAAATATTTTCACAAGTTCGCGAGTAGCTGCATCTCGCTCCCAGGCACGCCATGTCTTGCGGAACTCTTGCTGGGCAACTCAGGCAGCATCCGAGTCCTCCTGGGTAACACGGACAAACCTGGGTACGAAGTACGAAGTAACAACTCCACCTTGTGCTCTTCTGACACCTGGATGGGAGAGCTGTGCTGGGGCTTCTTTTCTACATGTGGCCAGGGGTTCTTCGTACTCGCAGGCATGGACCTGGGAGAATACGTATATGTCCGCTGCAGCCCGTCAAGAGATGGCAGGTAATATGCACCTCCGCAAGAACGACTGAACCCGAGGGAGCCGGCAGAACAGGCTACATGTTGACAGACAAGTTTAGGCTGGCAGAGAGTCGAGGTAGTCGGCCGGGCACCCACTGGGCGCTGTTAGATGGCTTCGTATTCTTCAGACTCTAAAGCCATAGACTGCTTTTATATGGATTTAGCAGTAACAGATCACGAATAGGCATATCCCTCAATGCGGCGCGGTTGGTACACGCCAATCAATACGACATATGACAGTTCTGTCGATGGGCCGTGGGGGGTCTCTGATTAAGGGAAATGCTGCCACCGACATCATTGCGGAAGGTCAAACGTGCTGCGAGTGCTTACGCGTATGGACAGGTTGCATGATGCTGGCGACCTCGTGCGGAGCTTGTACGTGGATCATGAGTGAGGATGACAGTGGGACGAGAGCCTGTGCAAGCTACGTACGGACTACACGGGGTTTAGGTTATATCTACTCCGCACGGGGCACTTTGGACTATGTACAGCCACTTCGCGCCATGTGTTTAATTCTTGTTCCGTGGCCTGACCAGTGAGATGGAGCGCGTGGTGAAATGGACACGCAAGAAAGGAAGAGGCGGGGAGAAATGTGAAGAGAAAACGGGCCATGATCCGCGGTGGCAGGTGATTTTGCAATATTCCATGGTACCGTGGAATGCGAAAAGACTCAGATATGCATGGTGAGCCCGCTAATACTCCATAGATCGGAGATGCATTCAAGCGGTCTGCAAAATAACAGGGACCGCAAAAATCCAGATCGAAGTCCAGCTCTCACCAAAGAGCGCAACACTTCCGCTAGAATCTCAGATGGGGGTTCAGGCCTCTCTGAGTAGTTATGAATAGTATTCCGTGAAAATATTTGAGAATTTCTGTGTATTTATGGCGTGAAACGGGGTTGAGCGAAGGGCGATATTGTTGCTGAGGCTGCCAGAGCGCTTTTGCGGTCCCTGTTATTTTGCAGACCGCTTGGCATTGCTGAAGGTGCTCGTTGACGCATTCCTCAGTCCTGCAGGCCGCAGTCCCAGAAAGGCGCCAGGCTTGGCCGCCCAGCCTCACGGCGACGGCCCGCCAGGGGCCAGTTCACATCCCAGCGCTGTGACTTCATTGTTTGCCCAGGCCCCTCCTTGGGTTGGCTCGCTGTTTGAAGCCCATCACGCCGACCAACAGCAGGGCATGGATGCACACCCGGCCAAAGCCACCTACCAAATCTTGCCGGCACCCCGAGTCCACAATACGTGGTCGCTCGCTGAGACACCGACTGCTCAGAATCGATTCTACCGACGTATCCGTAGCCTTTGGTGAAGCCCGCATCAGTGTGCAAAATTTGCCCCTGGTCTCTGCACCACAGGCCTGTTGACAGGCGTTCACCGCTGTGGTGGTGGGCTGCCAATGCCCGTCTCCACTATTGCTTCACGGCAAGGCGGTTCCTGGCGCGCAGGGAGCATTGGAGGAGCTGCTACCTAGTCTGTTAGGTAGGGTCCTCCCAAATCATCCAGGCGACCGGAAACATCCACTCCAGCTGTTTCGAGGCATGCGCCCCTATAAACCTCCATCCCTCCAGCTCGATCTCGTTCCCCAAAGGCGAGCAACCACCGAGACCTGACACCAACCGCGACCCGTCTGTCTGTTCTCGCGACTCTGCGCATCAACGCCATAGCGAGCGACTCCTGGTGTGCTGCCCAGCATCGTATCCCACTGAAAGTACCTGATCTTATCGACATCCTACCGCACACCACGACCGAACCCCTGCCCTGAGGCCTCTGGCGCCACGAGGGCCGCTCGTTGAGGGCTGCCAGCTGAGCTGGAGCGCACCCACGGCGACCGATCTTCGCATCACCGTTGGAGCCCACGCGCGCCCCTGGGGACCATCGACGGAGCAATGTCGCAGCAGGGGGCTGACGTGGCCTCGCCGGCGCGTCCCAGCCAAGGGGACGAGCACGCGAGACCCTCGTCTGCAGCCGAGTCGGATCGGGATACGGTATGTCCACGCCACGAGGACTCGCTCCCCGGCTGCCATGACTGGATGCTGCAGTCGCACGGCAGCCTGCAGCCGGGTGCGTGCACGTTGATGCTGACAAGCTGCCCAGGCTGCCGACAACGACTCCTTTGAAGACGCCGTCGACGCTGTTTCTGTCCGCTCCCTGACGAAGAGATCTGTCTCTACCAGCAAGAGTCCACCTCCCGACAAAGCAGCGAATGCCGACGCCCACACCGTCAAGGACGAGTCCCCAGACCCGGCCGAGGCCGAAGCCACGCCTCAGCCCCGTCGTGGCTCGTCACCCATCTCGAGTCGCCTCTCCAACACCTCGAATCTCGACAATGTCAACCTGGACGACGAAGCCCCCGCCAAGTCTCAGGGTAATAACCATCTCTGCTGGGATATGCCGATGCTTAAGCCCTGAAGCAAGACGCTAATGCGTGTACAGAGCCCCAGAGTCCTGCCGACAAAGACCAACCTAACAAGACGTTATCACTAAGCAGCATCACCAGCGCTCTCCCCTCCATGCCCTGGTCTCCCCCAGCTGAGTCGCCAGCCAGAAGCCCGGGCCCGTCAATGGCCGCAGTTGCATCCCCATCACTACCACCAGCCGCCCACCCTCCTCCACCGACTCGGAAGCTCACGAGCCCCTTTTCGTGGCTATCTCGAAACTCCCCCAGCAAGGACAAGGACAGCCAGGTCTCGCCTCCGACGGCTTCTCCTAGAAGAAACACGGCCAGCTCTATTGCAACCTTGACGAGCAACCCTGAGATGATGCTGAGCCGGCTCGAGGAGGAGAAGGAGGGAACCTCGAACGGCGTGCACGGCTCAAACCGCGAGAGCCTGAGGGACAGGTTCAAAGCACTGAGGATGCGAGAGGAAGCTGGCATTGTGCCCGTGGAGGGAATGAATGACAAGCCTGACGGTGCCTTGGGCTTGGTAAATCAGGGCGAGGAGGCTCCGCCCGGTGACAAAGCCCAGCCTTCACCTGTTCCAGGACCGGACAATGGCCTTGCACCGGGAACCATGTCCGGCGTCAATGCTGGTCCTTCGGCGATGCCGGACACTCAAGTTGACTGGGACTTGTGGCAGGCTGTCGTCTATGAGGGCCCTGCGGCCGTGGCACGCACCAGCGCCGAAGAGCTGAACAAAGCCATTGCGACCGGTATTCCGAATGCTATTCGTGGGGTCATCTGGCAAGTCCTGACCCAGAGCAAAAATGACGACCTCGAGGTGGTCTATGCGGAGCTGGCCGCGAGGGGTACAGACAATGACAAGGACCGGCACAGCAACAGCACGACGGCGAGCTCAGTCAGTAACGGGAACCTCAGCGCCCAAACGGGCGACGCCGTGGCGTCCTCTGCATCTTCCGTTAACTCCCAGCAATCGACTGCAAATGGCAGCTCATCCCCGAAAGGAGAGAAGAGCGGAGAAGCCACGGCAAAGGCACAGGCATCTGCCACTGCAGAGCGGAAGAAGAGAGAGAAACAGGATACTGCAGCGTTGCAGAAACTGGAGAAGACTATACGCCGCGATCTGGGTGCCCGTACGAGCTTCTCTAAGTATGCGGCCGCTGCGGGGCTTCAAGAGGGCCTCTATGGCGTCTGCAAAGCTTATGCTCTCTTCGACGAGGGCGTTGGGTATGCACAGGGCATGAACTTTCTGATCATGCCGCTGCTATTCAATGTAAGCGTCGTCCCCGAACCAGGCAAGTGCATGTGCTGACCTCGCTGCAGATGCCCGAACAGGAGGCGTTCTGCCTGCTGGTTCGCCTGATGAACCATTACCATTTACGAGACCTGTTCATCCAAGATATGCCCGGACTACACATGCACTTGTACCAGTTTGAGCGCCTCTTGGAAGATGTCGAGCCCGCGCTGTACTGCCACCTGCATCGCCGCGGCATCTCGCCTCATCTCTACGCCACGCAATGGTTCCTGACACTCTTTGCGTACCGGTTCCCTCTGCAGCTGGTACTTCGAATTTACGACTTGATTCTCTCCGAGGGCTTATCAGCAATCCTTCGGTTTGGAATCGTCCTGATGCAGAAGAACGCCTCCACCCTGCTGGAAATTTCCGACATGCAGCAGCTCACCACATACCTCAAGGACAAGCTCTTTGACGTATACATTGACAAGGATCCTAGTCAGGGAAGCATTCTCGAAAATGGCTTCTTCGGGAGCTCGAGCTCAAACATGGACAAGGAGGTGTATAGGGCAGACCAGCTCGTCAGAGACGCATGCGAAGTTAAAATCACGCCCGAAACCCTGAAGCTATACACCACCGAATGGGAGGAAAAGACCAGATCCGAGAAAAGTCGCGAGACAGAATTACAGGAGCTCCGGAAGGCCAACCAAAATTACGCTGTCTGGGTCCGAAAGCTCGAGGAGCGAGTCGAGGTCTGCGATCGCGAGCAAGCTGCGTTGGCCACGGAGCTCGTCCACACAAAGGTCGAAAACGAGGAGCTCAGGGACGAAAACGAGAGTCTCAAGGGCCAGGTCCGAGAGTTGAAGGTGGTGATTGAGAAGCAGCCCGCAGAAATCGAAGAGACTTGGAAACTGGAGCGGGACGACTTGATGAAACGAAACGAAAAGGTGCATGAAGAGAACCAGAAGTTGGAGTCGGAGTTGGCGGAACTGGAGGAGGAGCTGGTCCAGACCAAGATGCAGTACGCCGAGGTAAGTCGACTTTTGACATTCCGTCCAACGCACGCCTCGTTGATTCAAACTGACATTGCCTTCCTCAGATAAACTCTCAGCACGAGACGCTCGCCCGCAAGTGGTCCGACCTCAAGCGCCAGTTTGCGTAAACACACCATGGGTTCAGCTCCTCGTCTTTGGTTATCCACAACAAAACACTTGTACTCTTATGGAAGCATTTCATGTAAATACTGCACTCGGGCTACTATAGTCCGCCTTGGTGCGTCCCTCGTTTTCTTATCCCCTTGCCCAGGTTGGCTGTACGATCATCTGGCGCAGCATGTTTCGGTGGTGGTGTCGGCGGCTGGGTTGTCTGTGACCAGGCCGGCACTGGAGGGCGGCAATGTCTTGCATGCATATGTGATATGCCAGGGAGACGAAATAAATGGATGAGAGATGCGTCCCGGGCGCCTAGATCCTTTCATACATGCACTCGGACGCCTTGGCGGAACACTCTCGTGTTGGCCGCAGGTTGGTCCTATAGTAGAGCACAGAAGCACAGGAAAATAAAATAAGAATAGAAATACCAAGAAATAAACTGCAACCCCGAAATGCCAGGCTATGACACGGCCTAACATGCGGCGGCATTTGACAGCTACGGAAACAGACAGAACATCGACGGCCACGAATCCATCTCTCCCGCCGTGGATACTGATAGTTTAGCTTGGACGTAGAGCTACGTGACAGATATTGCAACTTCGAATTGCCCCATAGCCACCATAAGCTCTCGAGGCCCAGATTTGCACCTTGCACCTCATCCAAACATGCAGTTGAGAAGGGAAATTGGCGCCGCTGCTAGCAACTATAGCACGGCCAAAAGTCACTGGTCACCAGACGATGGAACGATGCCTCAAAATTAAAAAGCCCATGAGCATGTCTTCATTGCATGAAATTCTTTTGATTCCCTGTGGACCCACTCCGATGCCTATGTGAAGCTCTTCATGCCCTGAAATGACAAGACGAGAAAACCCTGTAACACCATGCCGAAGGGCCGACGACCACCAACAGTCTGACAACCCTTACTTGTGCAGCTTGCGCTGGTAGAAAGCAAGCTCCTCACCCTCCAGGACGTAGCCGTCGCAGCGGCCGGACTGGCCGGGACGGCTGGCGATGATGGCGTACAGACGACCGGCCTCGAACTGCTTCTCAACGGCGGGCTCGACCTTGCCGGTGGCGGCGTGGCGGGCGGCCTGCTTCTTCTCAACGGCCTTGCTCTTCTTCACCTCCTCCTCGGTCTTGCCATCCTTGGCAGCCTGGGCCTTCTGGCGTCTGCGGCCGATGGCCTGGCCGTAGTGGGCCTCGTACCATTGTCGGAAGGGGGCGGCATCGATCTGGACGACGGCGCTGCGGGTCAGGGTGTTGGTGCGGACGAGCTCGTTGTTGGAGGGGTGGTAGGCGACGGCGATGACACGGGTCTTGCGCGTGCAGCCCTCGGAAGCCCAGGCGAAGTTGCCAGAGTCGAGGCGCAGGGCGCGGTACTTGTGGTTACCGCCGCGGGTGCGGACGGTGTGGACACGCTTCGCGCCAATACGGGTGTTGGCACCCTGGCGACCAGCTTCGAAAGCGCGCTTCTTCCCTGTTGAAGTAGGTCAGAACGTATGTCCTAGATAGAAACATACGGGCTTTCGAGGTATTACGCACGGTAGTATGCGCGCTTGGCACCGGTAGCGGAGCGCTTGTGGCGGGAGTCACGAGAGATACCCATGATTGCGAGCTCTGTGAGGAGAGAGACGGGTGGTCAGCATCCAGTTGCAATCTTGAAGTGAGGTTCGGGGGGCGTGGGGGGTTCTCGCGACGAGGAACAACTCAATCCAGCAAGAGAACGAAACCGGGGGGTTCGAGATCGTCGAGCAGAGCAATTGAAGTCGTCGTCGTCGACATCGCCGCACGTTCCCGCTGTGTTGGAGTCTTACCTGATGAATGTGATGCTCACCAGGGCAATCGAATTGTCGGATGTGGGAGGAGTGAACTTTTCGGCTGGAGCAGGTCGGAGGCTGAATTGCACGAAAATTGTGGTTGTGGGCACGGGGGTTTCGCTAGCGTGAGGTACGTACCGGCTCAGGGCTTCGCGGAGCTGCGTTGTTCCGACCAACCCCTATCACGTGGACAGCATTTACGAGCTGGGCTGACTAAGCCAATTCGTCTGTCCTTACAGGACGGGAGTCGTCCATTGACTTCATGGAGACGCGAATCAGGACCCGTGATGCATCACATATGCGCTTTGACTTTTCAAATTCTGGGTTTTCACGTTTCAACCCTTATATTCACTTCAACGGCATATCTGCCTAACCTGTCATTCCTGTCCTTGAACTAAGCAATGTTCAGGCAAGGTTGACAATCCAACTTTTCATCGAGAAGTCGCTGGCAGCGTCGTGCGATATCCTAGTATTCTGATATCGTCAGGCACTCCCAGAGGCTCCCTTGTCAGCAAAGCAAAAACGGCTCTGTATCCTGCTCGTGATCCATGCAATCGAAATGATTTGGCGTTGGTCCTTGACTATTTGTTTAGTCCAACAAGGCGGAAGTGTGAGCCTTGCCCGTGCAATCATTTGTCGTGCACTTGTCTCCTGATGAGACGAAACTCCCTCCCTCCTTAAAGCTCAGCTCAAATTGCACAGTGACTGCAAGTGCTTGGGCAACCTCTGGATCCCGCTCTGGAGCTCTGCATTGTTGGAAGATGACAAAGACCGTCCACGAAGAGTCGACTTGGTTTCAGCTGAGGGGGGATTGGCAGGAGAAACATCGTGTCGTACTTGACAGCCTTCATCTGCCAACGAATGGTGCCATCGGGATTGTATATCTCTTCCTGCCCCATCACCAGCACTCTCGGATCGATGACATTCAGCCGCGGGACGGGGAAGTAGCGGCGATATCGGCCTCCTCGGTGTTCTCCTTCTTCCTTCAACTCCGCCAATGATGGCCAGTCGACACGGGGTTCGCATTCGTCGGGCGCGGGGTTGTTGAAGCAGCTCCTGCAGGCGAGGACGGGCGAGAACCTGTCATTGAGAGGTTGTCCCCAATATAGCTTTTCGATCTTGACGTCGGCAAGCTTGAGCTCCTCCTCTGTGAGGTCCTTTCGTCGCTCTAACTCTTCCAGTCGTTGCCCGACAACATGCTTCAATTCCCGCCTTTTGGCGTCGGCCACGGCCGTTTTGAAAGCTGCCAGCTCAGAAAGGCTTCGCGGAATGGCGGGCGACTTGTCAGCCCCTATATGGCGCAGATTATTCATCATTCTCGCGAACGACATGCGTCCTTTGGCTTCCTCACTCATCCATCTCTTAGATTGCGACCACGCTCCTGACTCAGCGGGGGCAGACGTGCGAGATGGCTGAGACGAGGTTTCGGCGGGTTCCTGACCAGACACCCCATCCGGGGAAGTCGTTTGCGAGCCACGCGTGTCGAGAGAGGTGTCGTTCAGTTGCTGACTGGCTGCTTCAGATCTCTCTTGGTGTCTCGGTGTATCAGACGGTCCTGGGAGAGCTGCCGTCTGCTGACTCGACGTCGCATCTGCCACGGGACCTCGCTCATCCTTCGATTGAAGTGCATTGACCCCGACGCACTGTGAGAACACGAGGTCGGCAAAGACATCATTCTGACCCGTCTCGGGAGAGCCCGATGGCTTGTTTCCTTGAGCATCGACCTGTTTGATTTGTTTTTAGCCTCGAGTGCGGCTTTGGTTGGGACGACTCCCTTCGGACTTACGCTCTTGCTGACCTGGCAAGAGGGCGTTTCTGCCATGGTGGTTAAACTTCTTTGAGCATGTACCAGGGACGGCACTCGATTTGGAGTTCGAGCAGGCGTTGTCGACCTAGTGCTGGAAGACGAGGTTTCCGCCGGTGATGGCATTCGTGATGCAGTCACTATCGGCGCCAATATTGGCCATGCCATCCCTGGCGCATCTCGGTGTTGAAACTGCGGTGACGGATACCCACTGGGACTGTCTTGGCTGTCCTTCAGACCAGGGCAGCTTCTGGGACTGCTTGTTCCTTTTTTGATTCCGAAAGATTGGCGTTCGTGCAGCAAGCCAACGCCGCGATGGGAGTGCTGGCGCCTCCTTGTCCCTGAGCGTGAACTTCGGCGGGCCGACCGTCCTCGCTCTCCTCGGCCCCGAGACAGGGGTCGAGCCTGGCCTGACGCTTGAAGAAACGGTGTCTTCTGTTGAGTTCCGAGGACACTCTGGGCGCTGGAGCTGGACTGGATAAGTGGCTGTATCACTAGATACGGCGCCTGTTGTGCATTCAAATCTGCTGGCTCTCGTCCGCGACTTGGTTGCGATGCAGTCTGCGTGCCTTGAGCTTCGTATTGGCCTACAGATTGGTGGGCGGCAGTCACTCGCACTTGCGGTGTCGGGCTCCCGACGTCTCTGCGGTCCCAAGGGAGGCTTTCAGACTGCTCCATGTGGGAGTGAAGCCGGCTACCGGCGTTGTTCGAGTGCTTCGGTGCGTCGTCTCTGTTTGCTTGGCTTTCTGTCACATGTGAGCCGCCGGAGACTGGTTGCTTTGCCCCAGGAGCAGGCCGTGGAGGAGGCAATTTGGGCCACATCAAGTCCATGTCCCTCCCATCAATCTCTGTCGTCGGATGTGAAAGGCCACGTCTGGGTTCGAGATATTGGCTCTGTCTCGCGAAGGATTGGACGGCTGGCGGAAAGAGATGAGCATCTGGCGTGCCCTGGAACTCTTCAAAGATCTGATGTTGGCCCCATCGTGTCTCAAGGCCATCCTGGCTCGGTGCACTGTTAGGAAACGGCGTGTCTCTATGCTGCGTAGTGACAAAGTTGTGGTACTAGCCTATTTCAGGATGGAAATGATAGACCCTCGACGCTGGATCCGCAGATTGCTGTCCGAAATCGTACACGGGAACAGGGGCTGCAAGACGACTGGCAACATGTTTGTCCGCGGGCGGCAGCTGAGGGGCCGGGACCTCGGGCTGCGGCACCTTTGGGTCAGGGCTCGTCGAGGGCGTGAAGTCGGTCGCGAGCGGGTTCATGGTCAAGGTTCTTCGCTGCGGTGATTCTTCCGAGTTAACGACAAAAGCTGGGGCGGCAGGGTTGGGTCGAGAGGAGGCGGGACTTTGGTCTGCCAGTGACGGGCAGCTGTGAACCGCAAACCAGGACACTGATATCCAGGTGCTACGGCAGGCTTTCACGAAGCAAGACTAAGTGACCTCCGTACCATGCTACGGGGTAAACGACACAGCTCTTGATCAGCGACCCTGGGCGGCGGCAAACAACACGGCGTCGGGAACAGCTGATAGCGGCGCAGGCCAGCTGATCAGCAGCTGTGAGACCCACGCTCAAGATACACCGCGAAGAGCTGTTTCTGTGCCGCACGTGATCACTCCGTTGAGGACTTGGAAGAGACGAAAGCGATGCACGTTGCGTGCAAAGACGAGGCATGAAGCAGTGCGAGGGAGTGTTACTTGTGAAAACCAGAGTGACGATGTGTATTCGAGGGAGATGAGAAGTGAGGGTACGAATCGGTGAGCCTGTAACGCCTTTTGGAATTGGAAGGAAAGCAAAATGCGGGAGTGAATGCACACAGAGGAGTGTTTTCCATATGGTTGCCGAGCAGCACGCGACTGGGAGATGACTGAAGATACGGGCGTTTGGTAAGGCAGCGCCTAGCAGCTAGTGAGACTACGGAGAGCATGCGACTATGCCACCACCATGGGCAGAGGATTGTGCGCTGTGGAAACTTGAAGTGTTGTTGTTCCATGGCAACCTAGTTGCATCTTTAGTATTGGGGATGATATTTGCACAGCAGTCGGTGACTGTCACGGCTTCTTCAAACGGGGATGGTACTAGACTTGTCTTGACACTACAGAAAGTACAACGCAGATGTTGGAACCATAGGTCGAAGAACAACTGCTCTGTCAAGGCCAGGGTTGTCGCTTGTCAGTCTGTGTATCTTGAAGGCTGTCGTTGGACATTATTTAACACTCTTGTCTTAGTGCACCTGCCCCTGCCGCCAAGCTTGCTTGTGACGGCGGCCACAGCCCCACTGGAGGCGCTGGCAGGAACCTCGGGAAGGGACCTCCAAAAGTCAACCCAGCTTGGGCCCCCGAGATCCTGCATCCTGCATCGACAGCTCAACAGCTCAACAGCCGCCCACAATGGCTCCCCAGACGACGCTCAAGCTCACCAACCGCTGTAAGTACCCGCGACACAACCCCGGTGCCTCACGATGGTGAATTGGCACGCTAAAGCGTCGCCGTCGCAGCCCCCAAGCAGCCCATCAAGGGCCTGCCGGCCACGCTCGACATCCCCTCCGACGCCACCGTCGAGGACCTCAAGATGCTCATCGCGCGCGCGGCCAGCATCGGCGACTACAACCGCGTCGGCCTCTTCGACCCGTCCACCAAGAAGACGCTCAAGAACCGCCGCGCCCGCGTCGCTGACGAGCCCAACGTTAGCGCCGCCGGCGAGCTGCTCGTCAAGGACCTCGGCCCGCAGCTGGCCTGGCGGACCGTCTTCGTCGTCGAGTACCTGGGCCCCATCCTGGTCCACGTGCTCGTCGTCGCGGCGCGCCCGTACATCTACGCCGGCGGCGACGGCGACATGTCGTTTTCGCAGTGGCTCAGCTTCGGCATGATCGTCGCGCACTTTGTCAAGCGCGAGCTCGAGACGCTGTTTGTGCACAAGTTCTCGGCCAACACGATGCCCGCCTTCAACATCTTCAAGAACAGCATCTTCTACTGGGGGCTGTCCGGCCTGCTCTGCGCCTACACCATCTACAGCCCGCGGTCGCTGGCCGCCAAGGCCGATCTGCCCGTCGTGGACGCCGTCGCCACCGCCCTCTACCTGTTTGGCGAGACGGGCAACGCGCTGGTGCACCTGTACCTTTCGTCCCTGCGCTCGACGGGCGGCACGGAGCGCAAGATCCCCTCTGGCTACGGCTTCTCCCTCGTCACCTGCCCCAACTACATGTACGAGGTCCTGTCGTGGATCGGCGTCATCCTTGCCAGCCGCGACTGGGCTGTCGTTGTCTTCATCGCCGTCGGCATGGCGCAGATGTACACGTGGGCCCACGGCAAGGAGAGCGCGTACCGCAAGGAGTTTGGCGACAAGTACAAGAAGAAGCGCTTCGTCATGCTGCCTGGTCTCCTGTAGATGGAGCCGCATGTACGCAACCAAGGCTGGGGAGCCGGCTACAGGCTTACTACGGAGAGTCGCGATGCGACGGATGCATGGAATGATCCGGCTGCAGGCGTTGCGCGTTACAAAAGGAGCGACCAAGAAACGCGGGCACCCATAAAGTAATGTAATCAAATCAGTCAAATGTTGCTTGACCCTTGGGGTGTAGTCTGAACCGGCCGTCGTCGTGATACTCGTGCATTCATGTCTCGTAACCGTCCTTATGAGCCTGCAAGCTGCCTCCCGTCGACATTCTTCAACGACTCCGTTGACAGGGACGCCGTCTCCGAGCCCCGTGTCGGCCCCGTCCCCGTACTCGACTCGGGCTCCATCAAGCTGCGACGGGCGTCCGACCACGCGCTGCGCGTCCCGTCCGTATCCATCACCGCATCGACGTCTTCCTCTTTCCCCTTCCCCTTGCCCCTGTCATCCTTGCCGTCCACGTCCACGTCCATCCCGTCACCGCCCTCCCCCTCGTCCCCGACATCACCGTCGTCGTCGTCGTCCCTCCCACAATCGCTGCAGCTGCAGCTCCCACTGCCGCTCTCGCTCCCGCTCCCGCCGTTGGCCAGCCGCACCGTCTCCTCAAGCACCAGGAACCCGCGCTCCAGGACCTCGGCCCAGTTCTGCACGTTGCCCAGCTCCTTGACCCGCCGCGCGGCGGCGTCGGCCTCGCGCGCCAGCCGCTCCCGCTCGCGGCGCAGGCCGTCGGTCGCGCGCGCCAC